>VICI01001084.1:0-26063 GCA_019593645.1 Akabosia matsudoensis | reverse complement strand
TGCTCTGGTAAGGGAATCAATTGATGGGTTGGAAGAACTATATTTCGAGTATATCTCGCATTTTGTTCTTGGACTACCAACAAAGCCTATTATTGTTAGCCCTTATGATTTTCCTGACATAGAGCGTGTGCACATCCCTTTGCCCCCTTCGTGGAAGGGAAGCCCTCAGTGTAACCAGTGACATTGGGATAATTGTCATTATCTGGGAAACACCGATTTCACGGAGTTTTGGTGGGATGAAAGCTATTTTTTACATGTCAGTAGTTTTAGTCCAGCTCTATAGCGTACGTATGTACGCAATACATGGAGACTGACCCAATTTAAAAGTAAAGAACCAACGAAATCATGCTTGTGATAAAAGTACTACAATAAATTGCAACAAATGATTGTTCTATGTTACGACTGATAAATATTTGTCAAAAAGAAAGAAAAATAGTCCGAACCTAAAACGTTTGTGACTACTATTCTTATACAAAACCATTCAGAATCTTGTTACGGATAGGGTATACTGTATGCTCTTTTTTGGCGAATTCCATCCCTCAATACACCAAAAGATGACTAAAACCTTTTGTAGGGGGACATGCAGGTTGAGGTACTCACGTATTGCGAAATTAAAGGTCTGATGGCGTCTCGGATGGACTGAATTAGTTTCAAAATATTCCGGTATGTTTCGTTTTTTTACTTATATGAAGGTTACTGTAAAGCATCCAATGCAAAGCTTTCTGGTATACATGAGCTCGAAACAGCAGAGCCTGCTTCCATGCCTCGTTGCTGACTGCTAATATTTATTCATGGGAAGATGCTAATAAGTCACGTGGATTGGTTAATAATTGCTCATGATACTTTTTAAACTGTGTTGGATTCTCTAGCAGTCTATGCTACTTACGAGTTCTTTGCAAAAATCTCCCTTATTCCAAAGTTTCGCAAATTTAACAAAAAGACTTTTCCACTAGAACGTTATTAAAGCCAAGTGAGGGGTTTTTAGCAAGGCGTTATGCGTTAAACTATACCCACCCAAATAAAATTTCGGTTCGAAACAGAATGCCGACGACACTATACCACTACTTTTGGTCTTGATCTTCTTTCCCCTTTTGCATAAAAACCTTGTAATTTGTTGGTTGCAGTTGCAAGGTACTTTGGTTAGAAAAAGTCACTCTTTTTGGTTTCAAAAACAATTACCTATGTAGACGTTTACGGGCTACCTTTTCCTGAATCAAGAAATAATGAAATACTTGACAGAAGACACTAGCTTTCATTGACAAAATTAAGATTATGTACACCTAGAGTACAAGCTAATTGATAATAATTACGTATTGTTAAGTCTAAAATAAATTCAAGACGTATAAATTCTGTTTTCAAAAAAAACTCACTAAACACACGATTCGTTTCAACTGTGTACGTAGACACCTCAAAGTTGTTTGCAGTTGGAAGTTAAAAAGGAAAGTACGTTACGAAATGAAGTGCGGTGAAAATAATCTTTGGTCCGGATACACCATTATCTAGTAACGTATCTTTTTGTAGCTTGGTAGATGTTGCTGAAGGAGAGTAGAAAAAGAAGGAAGGTTACATGATCGACGGGCGATGATGTCGATGGTGAGAACAGATTTACTACTTGAAATCATTTACTCCGCTGATGAGACTGACCAACGTGCTGGAAGCGGAATTATTGGTAGGACTTGTGGAGTTGCTGGAGTTGTTAGTTGTAGTGGGACACTTCGGCTTTCCGTGCTTTACCCGGACATGGGCATTGAGGTTATCACTACGAGTATAGACGCAGGGGCAGTACCTAGTCGTTGACAGTAGTAACAATTATATACGTTATTTTTTAGACTAGTAAAGTACAAAGACTGAATGTGTTTTTTTGCATTTTTTGTTTCATAAACAAAAAACGACGAATCGGCAAAACATAATTAATGAGACTACGTACGGGCAGCTGTAGGTGCCAGGCATATGGACAAATCTGTGCTTTCGGCCCCTAACCAGTTTTCCACATAATTTACACCTCTTAAGGTGTGGGCTTCCATTCACCTTCTCGAAAATGGATCCATAGATTCGTCCTGGAAATACATACAACCGAGAGTCTGAGACCAATTCACTAAATGCACATACCTCATATGCCTTTGATTTTGTAAAAATTAGCATAACTCAAGTCTTATTGTTCATGGAATCATGGACATGGTTTCGTTTCGGGACAGAGAAAAAAACCTAGACCCACCCTAACAAGCTAAAAATTGATGTGACATGACAAGAATGCTCAAGTAAACCGTAAAAGAAGTTGGTTCTAACTGTTTGATGCAAAAAAACATGCTGGACATAGTTGCACTCATGAAAGCGAGTCTAAGTCAGTCATTTTATATATTGAAAATGCATGTTAGTGTGACAAATGATGTCTTGCCTACCATGATTTCTAATTCATCCTATTCAGTATAAAATTTCGTTGAATTTTAAAGAACAAGAGTCCGTCCGACCGTTGAAATAAATCTCAGAGACGACGCTGCGACTAGTTTCGTACAGATATTCACCAAAAAATCACTTTTTTAATTTCAGCATCATTATTCTAGTGATTATCAACAGATGATAGGTTTATGCAGAAGGTACAATGAATTATGCATTTGAAATAGTGATAATTACAACAACAGAGGTTCTTCGGTTGCCTTCAACGGAAGACTCAGATAAATAATGTGTACAGCAGATATAATCTAGGCTAGTCTAACTACAGACTACCGTCATCGTTGCGTACGATGCGGAATGATTGTTCTGGAGACGAATGTACTTTGGAATATTATCTCAAACTTTTCTGTTACAAAATCTGCACACAGTGACAGCAGGTTTTCAAAGGGTTCGCAGGTGCGCGCCCTATTTGTTGATTCTTCGGGAGACGTCGGCTGGTTCAATCTTGTGATATACTTTGAGGTGATTTTTCAGAGTTGACTCGCGAGGGTACTCATGACCGCAAAGAAAGCAGACAAATTTGAAATGACTGCTGCTGCTACCACTACTATCAGAGCCTCTGTTAGCACCTCTGCCGGCATGGTTTGCTTTCCGATACCTATTTCCACCACGATTGTTGAGGAGCACACTATAATAGCTACTATGTCTAATACTTGTAACGGTACTACTAGTGCTACATCCGCCACCATCTCCATGGTCATCCTTGTTATCATTGGTACTATTATTTCTACAAAGTTGACCAGAGCATTTGGAAGATGAAGGCGTGGAAATGGCAGATATACTCAAATTCAACTCATGTCCAGTTGATGATCCCCCGACATCAACCTCCACCACGTTGCCGTCTCTCAAAAGCTCTCGTGATTTCTTTAAGCCCTCAACGGCCGAAGACGAGGATGGCGAGGAGGATGTGTGAATACAGCGCTTGAATTTGCATTTGGTTGGCATAACGATAGTTGTTGGGCCTTCTTTGCTAACGGTTTGCCGATGCTCGTCATCCTCAACAACACCCAGTGTGACCTGCTTCGCCAACTTGTCTTTTTGCACGCTCGACATAGCTTGTATATTTACTGGGCTTAACGTAGTAGATCTAAGACGCATCAATTTCAGCCTGTCACGGATTCCAAGACTAGCCTTCCAACAACAAGTCGTGTTACGCTCAACGCTCTCATTGAACGTTTCAGACCCTGAACTGTCCCGAGGAGCTGCAACTGCAACCAATTAAAATTTCCATCACTGTCCCATGGGTCAGTTGATCGCGGCCCTGCCTACATTCGTCACTCATACGAAAAATGCACCGGACGGATTGTAGCTCTTGTTATGTAAATAGATTCCTTCAGTATTATACGCTGTCCAGCCATGCTCCTAACTGTATGCTACACGTCCCTCGAGATGGCTACCGAAATCGACAACTATTTACGCTGACTTAAGCGTGGTTTTTTTACACTAACATGGATAAGCTAAGTAATTCTATTCCTACCATCAGCTAAATGTATTCTTCAGTCAATGCCCCCTTATGAAATTTACGCAAACATTTGACGCTTTACGTATGGATTTGCTTACAACGAAACGATATTAAATTAAGAGTTTTTCTCGCTATTTTTATGATTTCTCTACTGAAATAAATGATTTGTATCGGGAAAGGGGAGTCCTGGATCTATTTTTTGTTACAAAAAACTTGGGTAATTGAAACAGTTAGGAAACACAGACATGTAAAAAGAGTTATAAATTGGTAGCGATTAATGGTGGAAATATTTTTATATTTTGTAAAAGAAGAAAGGCTTTGAAAGTACATTTCTTACCGTCAGTAATTTCGATTCCTTCGATATTTGTTGAACCTTGGTGATCTGAGTCGCTTCCATCATTTTTCATGTCATCACTTGACTTCTCCTTAAATAAAAAATAGTTCACATGGCAAAACAGTTCACAGTTAGGTTTCAAATAACTGGCATAATGACAATTAACAATGATTTGCGCCCCATACAAGCATCGAAGCCGATTGGTAGTATCCGCCAATGGAGTAACGACCCTCATCCATCCCCTCGTCGTCGTCGTCTTCATCATCTTCAACTTTCATGTCCACGTTCAGGTTGGCTTCCACAATTTCATAGTCAGCCTCGCTCTTGTTTGATGAGTCCATCACTGGAGCAAGAAAGGTTGTAGGATCCAGAATCGATGAGGCAGAATCATGTTGCACCATAGGACTAGGCTGAGATGAAGCAGAGCGGTTTCCCTGTTGCTTACCGATAGCGATCAAAGCTGGTGGTGAAGGCCGATTGATGGAAGAAAGGTCGATATTTTTGTTTCCGTTCCGACCAGAGTCCTACAATTTAGCACCATTTGCATACATTTACACTTACACCATTATCAAAGACGGTTAAGGAATTAATGGATTTTTTTCTTGCCTTGGGCATTATTATAATGATTTGGGAGCTTTAGAAGCCTCCAGTATAGTACGTACCTGATTATTATGGCTATGATTAGACAACTGGAGTGGCTCCATATCCTCACTACTTCCACTGGAAGCCCGTCGTCTCTTCAGCATGGGGATATTGTCGTTAATGTAACCTCCATTTGTATCGTTATGATTAGAGCTCAAAGACAAAGGTTTGGTACTCCCAATGGTAGAGGCACTATCCTTGTTTCCAGTGCTTGTTTCATTTGTACTTCCATCATTCCCTTCAGTCAACCCCCGAATCTTTAAGGCCTCCGCAGTTTTCAAAAACTCAGAGAGTGACGACTGCGACACGTTTACCTCTCCCTTGTACATAAAGCTCAACAGAGCCTTCATTTCTGCAGGCTTGATATCTTTCATGAAAATAATCGGATGGGGATGTGTGTTCTTCACAAGAAGATTTTCAAAATATGGACTACATGCTGATAACACTGTTTGGTGGGCTCGGAACGTCTCCCCTTCGCAAGCAAGTGTGACATCCGTCAGTGATTCATGCCGCAGAAGTCGGTCTAGAACTTCTGTGAAGTTGCTCGCGTGGTTGTTCCAACGCAAGCAAAAATGTTGATCGCTTAGCCCTCCCATCGCCTTCAGCAGGTTGACCTTTCCCCCAGTGATTGCTGATAGTCCTCACAAAGATCCCAATGTTTCTGCTAACTCGTCGCGAATATGTTTTTGGTTTTTCAGGTGGGCACGGAACAACGCTGCTGGTTTCCCTTTTCCTGCCTATTTCAGAAGGGAAAAAATGCAAACAGGAAGAAATTAGTATTACATCTTTGCAAAGTGTTTAAATAGATGACCCAAGTGAATATATTCAACTAACGACGATGAAAGCACGGGCATATTATAGATTCACATCACAACACAATAGTCGCACATGCAAGAGAGTTAGAGCAAAAAAATTTCCAATTCCAATTTGTGTGGAATAATAAGCAGTGGTAGTCGTCGGGTGATGAATAATCTTGGGCTTAAGTGCTAGGCAGTATTACCCATATTAAAGCTAATCCTAACGGCGTAAAATACAAAATCTAACTGCCAGTCCTCACCTGAATGAGCTAATTAAACCTACGGACTGGCAGTAAAATTTACATATATGCTCACTAGCAGTACTAACAACACCATGAATATATACAACAATAATTACGACGAGAGAGATGATCATTTCAGCCAATAGCGTTCTCAACCTTGGACTGTGACGACTCGGGATGAAATTTACATCCCATAACAGAAGAATATTATATCTGCTACTCTAGCCAGTAAACTTTACGACGATAATATGACGTTAATAGAACGATGCATGTGTGGATGGGCTCAGGTAATGTTCCATAAGATGTAGAGACAGAGAAGAATTTTTTACTCTGCACTTTATTCTTTCCTCGGATAACGCCTTGCCTTTGAATATTGGAAAGAAACAAAATGCTTCAACTCAACAGGTAACACATCGTTCTTTTAGAACACGTAATGTGCCTCTATGCACTACTAATATAATATCTTCCGTTCGACAAAGTACAAAAATTACCTTTATTTAGCACATAGGTAACATGTCATGTAATGTAGTAGAGGGAAAATCAAAGCTGTACAATGGATAATAGATGATACAAATATAAATATACAAAAGAAGAAAATTTGTTTTTTAATCGTTTGCTATTTGTTAGCTGAAATGAATTTTAGCTATATATATTTTGAGAAACTAAACGAAACGAGATGAACGAAATATGTAACTATTCTATATGTATACGTGTGAGCGTCCCTAGGAAAAGGGGATATGTCCTGCAAAAGGAGAAACAAGAAAATAGACGCTAAATTCGTTTTTCTCGGGAAAAGGAGGAAAATTTGTTCCTCCCAACTTTTACCTTTACGCCTTGGCATATTTTTCAGAGAAAAACGAATTTAGCGTCTATTTTCTTGTTTCTTGTTTACACGACATATCCCCTTTTCCCTAGGACAGTCACATGAATGATTAAAAATCACACGGGGATTTCTAGAGCAATCTTACAAGAAACGGTCTTTCTTGACTCTAACCTCAACTAAATGATTTGGTGGAAACCATTATCTCAGCGGAGAATCAACAAAGTACAATGATGTAACTTTGAGGATGACAACTAAACAAATTCAGGTTAGTTCAACTGAGAGCGTACGAGATCAAAAGGAGGGAAGTTTTTGTGTTTTTTGCTTTGAAAAATATACAGGGTATGATTTTACGAAAAGTTGTGTTTCTGAATTTTATTCCGCACAATTGTTTCCCTTTGTCTTGCAAAAGCCTGTCAATCTACTTCCACGCACAGAACCGTTCTCGTGTGCCACTTAAGTCTAAGATATTTGCAGACACGGACATTGCAAGCTGATCTTTCACGAATGGCAAAATGGATGGAGACAATATTCCAACAGAATGCCAAGAAAACTAAAAAAAATAGTTTATATTTTGTAAATTAAAACAGTATGCTCAGTGAGATATAAATTTATTAGACGATTTCAACTAACTTACACTGTTCACTGCTTTAATCAAATACCTATATGTCTTTCTCAGTTTGCTGGGACTGACTATCACAGGTCCAGAATATATCGTATTTTGAAGATGGAGCTAAAAAATGTGTACATTCATCTACTTCTCCCAACCCTTCATTGTCCTTTCCTGCCGTTTTCTCCAAATTGATACTTTGCTTGGTTGGTTTCATGATTCCCTGACATTTGGAAATGATGAAAATGAGTTGGATAAAATGTACTGAGCACACGTATCTTGTTTCAAAGAAAGATTCCGCACCAGCTTCGGCTTTCCCTATTCTTATATACTTATCCCTAAATGCCAGCGACAGAAATGCTACGTTAACAGTGAATGGTGTACATCTTTGAGCCTTTGCCTTTACTCGGATCCTTCCTAGAATCCCTTCCTACAGCAACGGTGTGCATGGTTTTCCCCCATCAGATTCCTAGTTTCAGAGTATATCAATATTTTCCCTATATATTGCCATCCATGTATCCCTCGGGCCCTAAGCCGGCTCCAGTAACTTTCTATGCAATAATAACCTAATGGTACTACTAAACTCGTGTGTACAAACCAATATATAGCTTTCCCTTTCCGAAAGGTACGCGATAAACATACATATATAGAATAAAAACAAATATCATAATGTATGACTCACAACGCTCAACACACTTTTTATAGGTTACCCTGCTCCCTACTCCCTTGCCATAAAATTTCCCGTTGAAAACGTCAGCCCTCCATTTCCACATTATGCTGGCAAGGAAAGCAAACGTACTGCATGAATGCGGTGAAAGAATTTTTGTTTCCGAATAGAGCTACATCAATGAAGGAATACAGAACAATTGACACGAGGAAAGGTTCACTTCCATGACATGAATATAGTGGAATGGCTAGCACCATAAATGTAAAAGTACGCAAAGGTCCCTATGGCTTGCAATCATAAAACGTAATATTGATCAGACTTCCAGGAGTGAGAGGGAGGAAGTTCCTTTCTCATATTTTCACAGGCGTTTCTTTGCTGTACGCATAGGGTCCACAAATATACGAAATGAATAGGGAATGGAATACATTGTATCTACGTTACCAGTACAGCGGCGAATAGCAAATGCATGAATATGAAGGAAGGGGTGACTTCATTTAAGGCCTTTCACTTTTATAGTTGTGTAGCATATGTATATAGAAATATATATATATACCATCCACACAGCCAAAGCTTTCTCCCCTTTTCCTGATTCTCTGTAATGGATTAGGGTATCCAGCTTGGTGGCCTACTATGCTTGAAAGTAGTTATGCTGGAGTACTGCATTTCCCAGCTACATTGTCTTCTAGTGCACAAAATATCTTGGTCCCTACACACAAGAGAATCTTCAGCACGAACCTATCCAGTGTTGCCGGTTCGCTAACCCAATAGCTAATACTACAGATCAATAAAACTCATTCACTTAAGGCAATAATCGTGATATACAGCACGACAACATGCTGTCAAAATACTACTCAGCTAAATATGAGATAGATAGAGCCATATAGCAGGAAATCGCTCTGGTATATGTAGACCTTTCGTTTCCAAGTACCATCTATTTTTTTCTACCTCAAGTGTATGGGCATGAATAAGTTATGCCACGTAGAGTATAAAACCCTTAAATTTCAGTAACTTTAAGAAACAAAGATTCGTTTCGACCTCAAGAAGTGTAGTCAAATGAACCATAAAAATAACTCGTATTCCAGAGTTCTTAACAGCTAAGACAAAATTTTCAGTACAAAATGTTCTCGCGTGTAACAAAATCCGAAATATTATTATTATTTATCAGATGTACACTCATCCAGGGAAACCCAAACTATTCTCCCAAGGTACTTGGTTAAAAAACTACAATAACATTTCAGTAATGCGCACTTTACCTGCAGCCGGCTAAACGAAACTTTGATGGGAACAAGTACCAAACATTCGTAAAGCTTCTTGTCGCCCATATAATATAATAGACGATAGTCGAGGTATAATAACCATAGACAAATTAAAAAAGATAACACGGGCTTCAAAGGAGTAAAGTAATAAATAGTCTAAACACACACGCGGTAAATACGCTAAAGAAGGAGGATATTATATTTAAAAGAAACCAGAATGGTCTCGGAGAAAATGAACATTCACTTGTCGAAGGGACGAAACACAAGAAACGACTAGATTGAATAAAAACATACATGGAAAAAATTCCCTTCGTTGGTTTCTGTTAACCTTTTCTTTATCATAGCCATGCAGAAGTGCCTTTGCCTTACATTGGCATAGTGAAGCAAAATATTATGCTCAGTGCACCGTAGCGAAACGAGCCACCAGAATAGTGACGAGAAGCGGATAGGCAAGGTTTTCCAACGCTGCATGGTCGACGTCAACCCTTGGAGGAACAGTTGCATAAAAAATGGAATGTGAGCATGACACAATATATTTCTTTCACCATACAGCAACGCAGACATGCACTTGTGTAACTGAAAATCCTGCAATGTATGAAATACCTACTTGAACGAAGGGTTGTGCTGACTGTGACTGGGACTAGGGAAAGGGAGCACCGAGCCATTTACTTTACATAATCATGTATTTTCATCAGCATACCACTCCAACTTTTTGTACATTCAACATCAGCATCGAGATTTTTCGTTACTCATCCTATTCTCGCAGCATGTATTTTCACCATTCCTTTTAAATACGCCTCCAACTTCCCTTTTACTTTTATCCTTTAGTATTGCAACAACACTAAACTATGTTTTAGGGTTAACACTCCTATCGAAATCTCAAGTTTCTGTATAATGCCGGAGGTCTGTTCCTTTGCTCCCTGTATGGACATTGGTTCCGGCAACTTTGCAGTCACTGCTAAATTATGGGTTTTGTTGCATTCAAAATCTTGCATCGTAGTACCAAAGCCCTGTCATGGTCCAACAGATTTTCTTGAAGTACTTGCAGAAAACATTCCACTTTCCTACATGGTGTGTAGCTTAAAAATCAAAATCTAAGCTTAACTGGTTGAAGGCAATGCACCATATACATACGTACTTGACTATATTGTCTGTCGCTTGTCATTGCACTATCAGGAGCAGAAGCCTGAAAAATTCAAGTTGTACAGTGCAGCATCAGTATTATGAGAGAAAAAAAAATCAGTGAACTGGTTTTTCTCGCATCTCGTACACATAGGTACGCCTTACACACTTCTAAAACCCGCGTGTTCCTCCAAAGCTACTTAAAATGATAACGTTATACCATAATTTATTTAATGCGGCTGTGTCAGAGGTATATGCTGAATTAAATGTAACAATCTTGAATTTCCTAGATAAACTACACGCCTTTCATTGCAAGAATGCATTGAGTATTTTGTGTAACTAGTTTATCGAATTCGGAACTTCGCATAGGAGCCCTGCCAGCGTTCGTGTCGTATGGAGCGTTCTATAGTAAACAACATAGGAAGGAAGCCGTTCGTTTCAGATAATCTCTCAAAAAAAATGCGCATTGGGTTCAAAATATTTCGATTGAAAGGGACTCATATGTGGATTCAACTCATTCATGAAGGACTTCAAAAAAAGTGGATGACTCGTTTGCATTTTTTATGCATGAGCATGACATGAGTGAGGACGCTTTCATTCCACATGCATAGCAAAAAAAGATTCCATCAGTGCTTTCACGAATAGTGTACTCCAGCGTTACAATTAAAATGTGTACAAGTTTTCATATGGACTTCCTCTAAAATGTTTATCAACAGGCCTTCGGTTAAATGTCGAGGATGTGTATACCAAACACACTTCCTTGATAATACTTTCGTCGTTCATGACGATAGTGTGTGAAGGTGCATCATCATCATCGGTTACCTCCCAAATCAACCATTGCCTTTAAAATCATCATCACATTTGGTTCAATAGAATTCCAGCACGAGGCAGAAACAGGCAGATGAATTTCGAAGTCAATGTACCTTCCTGAAGTCGCTCTACACTTCACTATTTCTAAGGACATAAAACTACTTGGCGCAAACGCGAATTAGCAGTACCAGCACCAGACGCATCAGCTATATGAATAATTCCTTTGGTTTAGGGTTAACATGTTCGAAACATATATTTGCTACAAAGTATTTCCTATGTGTGTGTTTGTTCATTCAACCGAACGGTCCTCTTGCAAATGAAATTCATACATATTTGTTTTTCAAAACACAGGTTCCATGCTGAAATAGCAGAGCCCGAGAAATTCATATTGTACAAAACCCCATATTCAATGCAATGCATATGGCGCTGGCGCTATCATATTTTCTGGCCCTAAACTCCTACCTAAGTGAGAAAAAAACACAGATCTCCAACCTCCTGCTCTTCTCAAAATAGCTTCGCTTCTACAATTTATATGGGCCCATTATAAATGGTATTTCTATTATATGAAGCTTCGAACGGAGCTGCAACATGAGCTTAGACTCGTATGAGATAAAGTTTAGAGAATGTGCTGTATCCATGCAGCAAAACATGGACATAACTCACTACATCAAACAAGACCTCTTTTACTTTTCGTTAGCATGTAACGTTATCGATGCTAACTACGAAACAGCTATTGCGTTTTTCAACCTGCAGGGCTTATAGTTGCGCGTAATAGTTTGAATAAATGATGTTCATTAGACCACAGGTGAGTAAGATAAAATTCAACATCATTGAGCATCTTCCTTGGAATGTAATGAAAACAAGAATGAAGCCCTGCGTGTCGAGTTAGTATTTGGATGGAGGTTAATAAAAACATTTTAAAGATATTGGTGTGGAACAGTTTCGTCAATTCTTTTCCTCCTAACAATTCATTACTTTTTATACTATTGTGTAGTGGTCTATATGAACACTAGTTACTTTGAAAGTACACAAATACTTGCTCAAGTGTTCCTTTTCTCACACGTATTTCCATGAAGTCCAAGAAGTCCACCACGCGTAATCCGACAGAACGATATTGTGGCAAAACCAAACCAGGAGAGAAAAAACTTGCTAAATCACATATGTAATGTGTGTTTAACATTATGTATACATCTGAGATATTACAATATCATCATTACTGTCGTCAAGTGCGTCTAACCAAAAGGCATTATTGTTCCTTTTAGTACGTATTGCTCCAGAGAGTAATATTTGTACGACCCTGAAACCCACATAATGGCAACGTTATCCTCACCGCATTCATACACAAATGCATAGCTGATTATTACTTGGTAAACGCGGAGAAAAAAAAAGAAGATTCACAGACCATGAATCCACAGATGCAGGATACATAAGCTTGAAGTAATAGCTTTTGCACTTGATGCAATCACTCCTCCATAAAATATTACCTGCCTGCGTACTTAGCTTAGAATTGAATGGGTACGTATCCAGCCAAAAATGTAATACAAGATAAATTCAAAAGCGTTATTAAGCATTGCGGAGAAATAGCTTTTTAAGGTTACTCGTGGTCGTCCATCGGTATTCCCTTCATGTGACTCTCCGTGGTTCCGGGACTCCGTTCCACGTATATAGCCTAATGCTTTAACCGATTGAGTTGAAACTTTCTGGGACATTAGTACGGCTCCAAGGATGAACATAGGAACTTTTGGGCCCTTTTGGATAAGCCCTTCACAGGTTCCTGAGGGTGCCCTAATTTTTTTATATGACAACGGGGACTTATTTTTGGTAAGATGATGCCCCTATATGAAATATTAAAATACCAAAAGCATGGGTCACCAAGTAATCCCCCTGGGGTCATACAGGGAGTCAAACAGCAGCTTGTTACGACATTTGTATACCCCGAACAGTTCAAAGGTTCATGTATGTTCCCAGAATGTCTTTTTAAAAGGCGATGTAGGGAATGAGTTTTTTAAAATGCCTCTTGCCAGGTGCCCTTACGCAATGCTTAATTCTAGCGTTCCAATGTTTTATTAATATTATTATTTCTAGCACCGTCATCAAACGTGCTACTGTACAGAACCACAAACAACACTGACATAACTATAACAATAGTGCATTGTCGTCTTTTTGACTTTCCTCTTGTACAGTTACGGTTCCCATAAAGCCTATACAATAAACATGTGCGCCGACGCTTCGTTCAGGCGCAGCCGTAAGGAACCAGCATAAATTAACTACCTTCCAGTCTCGATGNAAAGCCTATACAATAAACATGTGCGCCGACGCTTCGTTCAGGCGCAGCCGTAAGGAACCAGCATAAATTAACTACCTTCCAGTCTCGATGAATGAAAATTTTCCTGATTTACCTAGTAGTTCTACAAACAATTTGCGATTTCATCATACCAACTTTTAAATTTCGTTAAACGAATCAGATATTTGAGAGTAAAATATAAAATTGCCCTTAACCGAAAGTTACGGCTAAGAAAGTATTTTTTACGCATAAATATCGTTCTTTGTATTACGATTTCGTATTGTTTCGTGAATATGTTTCTGGATTTGTAAATTTCTTGTATACAACAATACATATGTAGACTAAAGAAAAATGTGAGCCCTCAATTCAATTCCTCGCTTGGCTCATTTTGTATTTCATTTTCCACATAATTCCAGCTAGTACATACCTATTACATTATATATAATATATTTTAAACTCTAGCCAGTTTTGCCATCACAGGGTTGCTTTAGGACAAACTGACACTTACTTCATTTCTAACCTGTGCTTCATACTCGGCACTGAATGGTATACTTGAAATCCAACTTGAACGTATATTTTAACTCCACACATCATCGTTCATACTACATTTTGTAGCACAAGCGTTCACGTTGCAGACGAGGGGAATTATGCTAAACTATGGACCAGAAACAAAATCTACTCGTGGAAAAAAATCAGGGCTTGACTTTATCAGTTCACTTAAGTACATATAGTCAACTTTTCATTTTACCATTACGAGATATCTATAAAATACATGTTTGCTTGGATACTATATTCGTAAAGATTACAGAGAAATTCGCAGAACATAAAGGTTCTGATCTTTTCCACTTCAGAAATAAAATGAATACATTTCCTATGCATGCACACGTTTAACTTAAGTTAGTCGCCTTAATAACACTCAGGCACACATCAGTCAAACAGGCTCATTTTTCCTGATACCAATAAAGATATGGACGATTTTCTCCATGATCCCTCGACAGGATTCACCTAAGTCATATTTCTCTTTGCCTTTAATGCACTACCCGATATAATTCCATTGAAATAACAGTTGTACAATCGTACGTTATGAAAAGCAGTTATGTAGTTTCAGTTTCGAATTTCAATGAAAAACCAGGAGGAATGAATGTTATTACGACATATGGTTCAAGTCATCCCACTTATTCAAGCAAAAAACATGAAACTTACGCAATAATGTCTGCTGGAGATAGAAAAATTTCTTAAGTCTTCCCAACAGAAGATTATCCAAGTTTAGTGTTTCGTCATGAATAAATACATAATGTAATCAAAGTACGTGCATTCCTGCCTTCTCACATATAGGTATGTCTATGGAAACATTCGTACATACTAGGGTCCTCCCTTTCTTGAAGACTCATTTTTTGCCACTACTAATACACTTTACACTATTCCCAACAGCAGCATCTTGCCTTGCCTCCTGATGCTTCATTTAATGTAGAATGGAACAAGGATCTCTTGAAAATTAACGTACTGTAGGAAATGTAATCAGTAATCGAACTACACTCTCATAGGTGTATGTTCCATACATATTTTTGTTCCACGTGTCCACTGAGAGCAATATGGATGTTAAACCGAAACCCCTTGTATAACATGACTAGCACGAAAAGGGCAAGTCCCCTCAATAGGTATCATGGAGTTGACTGAAAAATACACATGGGCAATTATTTAGGACTTTCGAAAGATATGCATCAAGGATCCCCCATAGTTTTGCGAGGATGCATGAACACATAATTTCAGACATAAAATTATATAGATTCACTCGGTGATTAAGTTGCCCGTATGTAATTAATCTTGGATTTGCGCGGATGGATTGGGAGTTAGCTGGGAGGATATTTTCAGTTTTCAAATTAATATTTTTGTTCTGTTATTACAAGAAATATATTCCGGATTCGCATACATGATTGTAAAAAAATCCTTATGGCTGATAAAAAAGTCAAAATACGAGACGACATTTTACTGTTTCTTAGCCTTAAGATGATGATATAAAACGTATACCCTACTACAGACATAAATCACACCATGCACATACTTGGAACGGAGCATTGGGATTTTAATTTAGAAGCAAAGACTAAGGAAACATAACTATCTTCATGGAGCGTTTTCACTAAAATGGGCCATGCTCGAAAAGTCGAAAAGAAGGGCACTCAAGGCTTAAAAATAAATTTTGAGCACAGAGGAGGTGAGCTACTGTTCATGCATAACTTGCATGGTACGCAAGTAAGCACATACTCATATTTTCCCGATGCCATACTTCGTCCTGAGAAACGATTTGGAACAATCTTTATAGATACTAGATATACTTGTTAGAAATATTCCTGGTGCGGAGGAAACATAATACTTTACTAACTACATCGTACTACTACCAACGAAACAAAAGTTGTACACACAAAACATATGCAAGATAGGAAAGTATCAAAAAGTACCAAGCGAGTTAAAAAAGAAGAAGTGCTTCTAACTGAGCGAAAACCAGGACGGACTTTAGTCTGCTAAAAAATGAGAGCCACTTTCAAAGATCGCACTTGCCATTAGCGAAAGACCTCTTTCGTGGAAAAGATCAGACAAGGAACACGAACAAAACTCAGAAAAGGAATACATTGCTGAACCTACGTAGTCACAGGCAATTTTCTTTTCGTACTATATCTTCTCGTATGTTCCTTCACTCTATTTTTTTATAAACAATAGGCCACTTTTAGGCTTAAGACGGAGTTCTGGTGGGAAACTCTCATTAAGTTAGAGTGTGCATGATGATAATGAACAGGAATAGATCATGTCTAACTGTAGCACACTGTTGCTCTTAAGGGTGACGTCACTAGGAAACAAAAATACTATTCAAAGAAAGGTAGGCTTCGTGTGGAAGATGTGTATTGGAAATTGGAAACGCGCAGATCCTACTCATCCAATACATGAACATACTGAGTCTAGTCATCATGATGATACCAAAAGAGAGCCACCAAGCAGCACGTTAGGTGCAAAAAAAGGCAGCCAGCAATTAACGTTAGCTAACGTCGAAAATTTTATTTAATACCAGTACCAACAACTCATGCCTTAACTGAACCGAGCTAGTTTAGGAGGAGTTTCGTAGCAAAAAAAATCAAGCAATAATGTTGCCAGCAAAAAAATAAGGAGTACTAGGTACAAAAAGCAGATTATTGAGTAAACCATATAATGCTATCATCATCCATTGAATATCCAGCGTCATAGTGATAACGAAAACGAAACCAAGCAAAAAAAAAGTCTTGAAGCATCGAGCATGAAATCATGGATAGCACAGGCGTATATTTGGAGAGTGTAATGCAACAGCTTAATATTTTTTTACACACAGTAATGCATACTTGTAGCAACGTAGTTAACTCATTTTTAGAAGTCTCAAGCCTGCGAATAAAATCACATCAATTCCAAGTCATACTGCCTTCGCTCGTAACAGTCGTAACATGCAAGGAGGAGTTGATGAGGAAAGATGGTGATGGAGAGAATAACTAATGTTGGAACGCTACCCTGACTTACTCTCCTCTGTTCTGTCAAGTTTACTTTTTCGACTCCTCTTCTTTTCAAGTGAAGTAAAAAAGCATGTGTTTTATCGTTGAAGTCTTATAGGTACTATAAGATTCCTTATTTTTTTCTGCTCTATCTGGGCATCTCCCCTGTGAGAGTCTGCTTGGCAAAAAAACAGACTTAAGAAAAAAATATATTATTACACATATGAAGTTTGCAACGCATTGGGAGTAAGGGTTATATTTATTTAAATCTCAGGCTATGCTTCTGCTTTTCTTTCTAAGTCCATACAGACTTTTTTTGTTCAGAAATACGATCGTGCCCAGTAGCGAAACGTATTGTATTCATACCTTATCAATAGTCCCGATGAAACATTTTTTTTTAAGTTTAATTTTTGTCTTAGTCTTGCTTTATATTAGTTAACAATGCTTGGATTTTGATAATGAAACCAAGTTCATTCAAAGGGAACTTGTTCCCCTATACCCGACAGACAGACAGATCAAACAAACAAGCCCCTAAAAAAAGATGTGCTCATATTGAATCAAATGGAATGTGCCTACAAGGAGGATCGCCTTAATTTATGTCTAAAAAAATAGTAACAGAAGAGCATACATACGTTGCTAGGTAGATTCGCGTTGTAAGCCATTTAATGCGCAATATCTTGTTCAAGTGTGCTGTTTGGAATTTCCGAAAATGTAACACTGAAATGGTACTTTACTTGAAGAAGAGGGAAGGCTTTAGTAAGCGAATCATTCAATTGGTACGTGCTTTAAACTATGAGTATTCACTTGGAGTTTTATGAAAAATATCCCAATTTTCAATACATTTCAATACGAAGAACTAAAGCTTAGACGATGAGATGATGTTTATATATTGGTAGTTGTTAATGATAAATGCAAAGCTAACACCTAGTTCAAGGTTAGAGTAACTTTTATGAGAATCACCTTAACGAGGTTTCAACAAGAAGAAAAAAATAACCTTTGCTTGCTTTAACGGAAATCCGTTTTAGACGTAAGCGTAAGTCAAGGTAGTCAAGGTCGCAAACGCTAACCGTAATTGTAGATCACACGAACTAACTTAATTTGCATACGGAGGGAGTCACCAGATGACATAACATAATGGCCCATTTGCCGACCTTTTTAAAAGCGTTTACAAAAGTTAAATTTCATGCTGTAAGTTTAGCTCAAATAAGAATGCAGGCTTACCTCTGAATTTGTATTTGGTCGGAGATAGGTCCTTGTGTGTAAGTAAAACTGGTTGGTAAAAATATGTAGCTTGAAGTAATCACAGTATTGTTTTCAGATGTTTTCTTTTTCTCTCACAAAATACATCAAAAAATAGTAAATTCCACAGTAGCTGGTCTTAAATCTAAATTTGGTTTGTGTAAAGCACTTGAGTGAGTTTTGTTTTGGTACAATTACAAATTTCCTCTTGGAACTTAAAAGCTGAGTTGGAGTTATGACGTTGATTAAAATTAAAAACACGATTAGTTTTTCATACTTAAATTGACAACAAAATGTCGCGTCCAAAACCGTGATATTTTTTTTGGTGATACTGTTGTATCCGGAGTACTTAAACAAACGCTAATTATTGGAGTAATAGGCCTTTGACTATACTAATAACATTTTTTTGGGTTGAGTTAAATCTAGACGTTAAGTATGATTGAACTTCCTTTGGATGAATTGATTGGTTAGTTAAATGAAAGTATGACTAGAGGAAAACAGTATTCATCGCCTTGACTCGTCAACGTGTTACAACTCCACCGTTAAGGCTTGTTTACGGATAAATCTTAATCAGGCACAATTCAAAAAGAAATTTTGTTGGCTCGTCACTTTTCTACAAAACTTTGCGTGTTGATCCCTTCGTATCTTTGAATCCTTGCGTATAAATTTTTCACTTTACTTTTCCCATGCCTTTTTCCGTCACCAAATGAAAACTTCACGTGAGAAGGCAGGGTTGTAGTTATTTAAAATCGAAATTAGAGCTTTAAAATCTTTTTAAAGTTGACATTGTTGTAACACGTGTATTTATTTTTTCGGATGTCTGTTCACGGATATTTTAAAAGACGTTGATTCAATAAAACCTTGTCTACAAGATTATGAAATCACTTTTCCTTTCATGTTTGAATTGCTTTCGCAGAGGAGTTGTAGTAGTAGTTGTGTGCTAGTGGCACATATAAAAAATCAACAACAATGTTATGTAGCAAGGTGTTCTGGATCTGGGGGTATGCATGTGCACATACATACATGCTCAACAGCTATGAGACAACTCAACTTGGTTATCGGTCTTACAACGCCAGAGCTCTAGCTGATTCATGATTCAGTCCAACAAAACTAATAAGACAAACGTTTCATTTGCTTGCCCTTGTTTTTCCTACTACTCCTCGCTGTGGGCTTCATTACAAGTTTTCCTTAATTATCGCCACTGAAGGAGTGGAGAAGAAAATCAGTTCTTGATACTCCTATCCTTATGCAATAGATTTTTATAAACTTTCTACTTAATGATGTGTACTAGTTTTTAGTTCAAAAGGAAAACAAAGTATCTAGGTAAGTTTAATTCAAAAGTTTTGTTTGTCAACACGATTAATACAAATTAAGAAGGAGTTTGGTGTATGACATTATTATTATTTTTTATTTTTATAAACTTTCTACTTAATGATGTGTACTAGTTTTTAGTTCAGAAGGAAAACAAAGTATGTAGGTAAGTTTAATTCAAAAGTTTTGTTTGTCAACACGATTAATACAAATTAAGAAGGAGTTTGGTGTATGACATTATTATTTTTTTTGTACTCTGACAGAAAAACAGAAACTGAAGTGCTCTCAGCACGAGAATGAAATCTGAAGAAGAAAAAATAAAACTTTTAAAATTCTGGAGACCTATTAGTGAACTGGAATAGGACCGTAGAGATAATGTACGAGAAACGCTTACAGAAGACTATATCAATCGCAGCTAAACCTGATCGAAGTACTCTTTGGAATCAGACCACAGTAGGATAATGAATTCGAGTTATAAAAAAATTAGCGTATTCCAATGTAATGGGTATGTTATGAAGACACAAGAGCTGTTTGCTGTTACCTTGCTACCTACTTCTGTTGCAGCTGCCTTAGGAAACTACAGGGAGTAGAGTGATCATTTGATATAAACGCTGCTGTTCAACAGTGCTACACACACGCTTTCATATTGACGACCGAACAGATACATAAATATGCTCACTCTACTCCGTCATTACGAGCTGAGAGAGAGAGAGAGATTTCGTTGGTAATGGTGGAGCCTGGAAAAAACTCGTCGAAGGCTTGTATGAAGGATATTTGGTCCCTCCCTGCTTCGTGCCTTTCAGGGGCCACCACGGACATACCAGTCAGTCAGGCAAGAGGTTTCTCGTGTATGCATGCGAACAGGCAGCATCAGACAGGATTTTTTTTACACCCATCGCATATGAACACGTAGGTAGAACACGTAGGTCCTAGTAGTGTAATACACATCCATAGAAACGCAAATACTCCTTTCCGATTATCTATGTGTTCAAGCCATAAAGTAAACCTTTCACGTTCTGGAGTACTGGGCTTCCTTCACGGTGTTGTGTGAACGATAATGATGTCCCTCTCGCATCTGCCTAGTGTAACTCGTCGTCTCTCCCTTAGACAGTCATCTTCAATTTTATACTATTTTTTCATCTCATGTACAGATACCATGAACCGTTTCGTGACGATACTGGTACAGATAAAAATGTAGTTTTATACAACAAATGTAGTGACAATCCTTAGACGCAATGTTTACTGATGGACGATGTGAGTTTCTCTCCATGTATTCATTTTAGGTTTAGGCAATGGAAGCAGATACCAAATAGAGTTATGTACACAGAAGTGATCCTTACTCCCTATTTGGATGTCCTACTAGCAGTCGCACACTTGATCGCAATGTCTGATACCAGTGCTAATGGCGATGAGGCACATGAAGGAACAGAAACTAGAAACAGTACTCTTCCAAACATCCTATATTTCACCATACATATCACGTCAACATTATGCTGTAATGTCTATTACACTTCCATTACGAGATTCGTTCCAAACTACCAACTATGAGCTGCACGGTATGTTTACTCTAATTCATTCTTTCTAAGCGACACATTGCATTCCTGTAATGAAGGCAAGGCAACGTCGTGTCGTTTTCCGCCGTTTCCATGCTTCAGTGTTCTCACTGTAGGTTCGCAGTCGTATGCTAGTTAATGGTAGGTGGATGTTCGTTCGTTTCGTGCTTTATAATGACGAAGATGAGCTAATATTTGTTAACGATGACGGATAGAAATAGATAAAAAAAACTACTGAAAGTAACTTGAAGGGCAACAACGATGGTGCCTACGTTACATCCTATGACATAACGCTGCTGTGACAATATGCTTGTATTAGCAAATGAACGCCAATCTGTGTAGGTAGTACTCACTTTCCTTATTGCTTTCATTAAGGTTCACAATTTTTGGACTGGTCATACAAGCATTTTATTCACAGATTGTAGTCCATGTATGATCGTCACAAATTGACAAATATGTAATCTAACTCAAAAGTCAACACATTAGCATATTTATATTGTTTATTATAAGGATTATAGTATACTCAGTACCCCCAGAAAGTTTCAGCAAGTGAAGCATGTATGAAATAGAATAGAATGGAACAAAATACCGACAGTGTAGAACTAATTCAGCAAAAAAGATATAAATCTCGCGATATTAGAAGAATAGTAACCCTTTGATTTACGCTCTTCTCCAGTGTAGCCTTTTGAAAAGCTAAATTAAATTGTAAGACAACACCCACACCCTTCTCAGAAAAAACACTACGATTAGCGATCGGAATAGTTAAACAAAAATAAATGTTCTATGCGAGTAGTATTTGCATCTGAAAAGTGTTTAAAACTCTTTTATCATTGATGACCTTCGGGACAGTAATGGTCTTTTTTTCTCTGTGGAAATTGAAAATTCATAACCACAACAATTTATGAAACGGTTGCTAAGAAGACTGCAACTAGTGGGGAATGAAAATTATCCCACTAGATCTGTCAAAAAATGTCTGTGAACGATATCCACTCGTGAAAACAGATTGGAATTAGAGTTTTGCCTTTCGTTGCGTAAGTTCTTTAAGAATTGTTTTCGCAGTAGTAAAATAAAATGACACTGAATAAGGTACGCATATTTTCCTGAATTTTTATCGTGTACTTGGACTTGAAAGTGCTTCATGATCACAGATTGTGATGTTCAGTTTAGGACTGGTATACTTATAAGGAAACCAATCACATAACTGCGGAGACATCCTGTGTAGCCGCCAGACATGTAAAAGCCTCAAGAGCAAAATAGTCTTGGTATGTATATTCTGCTGATAAGATGCTACCTTGTGCGTAAGTACACTTGGGACCAAAGCTAACTACCGCGTGAACAGTATTACTTACAGTAACGTTGTTCATCCTAAGAAACCAAGGATAATTATGGTCTAACCTAATTAGCAAGTTAATGAGCTAAACTGTTTAGCTTTTGTCATTATTCTACATTAACTCAATGATTCATTCGTATACATTAAAACTAGCGAGGAAATAAATACAGACACATGGAAAGCTATGTTTCCGCTATTATCATGCAGTATTTTTGCTTCTTTGTACACTTACGCGTGAAAATAAGAAGTACTTGTTCAGGACTGAAGTTACCACTAGAATAAGTGGTTTGTTTGAATAGACAGACCAAATCTTTACAAAGTTTTTGATGCTTGTGAAGATAACGATAAGGGCTAAAATGCATGGCAGTTAAATCTGAGTACAAAAAAGGAACGATCCAAACACATTGTTTACATGTATACATTTTGGAATCTACTACGTTCGTCTGTGAATCTGGAGTTTTTCTTGCCCTTAATTGCGATTATTGCGAAAGAGGATATTATCTTGCGATTAAGCTAATCTTCTCAAAGAACTTAACTTCTCATATTGTGTTGAGCATAAACCACGAGAAGCCAACCCTGGAAAAGTTTTTTTTCTTCCTCGTTTCATATTCATCACTACACTGAATACTTTAAATGGTTTCTTCTTTCATTAATACATACCCAGCAAGATCAAGGATTCCTATGGCAATTACATTTTGTAACGTGCTGCTACACTCGTCTGGAAAACGGACTACGTACAGTCTCAAAAAAGTATTCGCACGTATGAAATCGTAGAGTGATCGTGCAGGAGGGATGACTTGAGGCTATTCACAAGCACTTTAACCATGGGTATAATAAGCCAAACATAATAATGCTGACTAAAGAGGCACATCATTTACAGGAACATCAGTGACGCGGAGAAGTGTTAAATAAAAATGTACATATAACGTCAGCTTTCATATGAAAATTCATGGATTTATTCAAGAGGTAGTATAAACTCAGTTCATGATTTTTACCGACACCCATAGTATAAATAAAGTGCACCTTTCTTCGTTCGAGAGATTTTAGAGACATGTACCCTGATACGAAAAGTCATATTGCCATTATCCTGTCGTTCATTTTGCACGATGACCTAAACTGAAATTTCTAACTCATTGGAATTGGAGCTAGACTCCATGTACATATTCATTATAAAGGAAAAAGGCAAGCCCGAAGGGTTCCTGGTAAATAAAAATTGGTCATAAGCTGATGCCTTGACTTACACATGGTGGATACTAATGTACAATGCGCAAACAGCCTCATTGAACTTGACTGTAACGTAATTTATTCTAAATGCTCTTGGTCACATTGTCATGCGAAGAGACGACTTCATAGCGATTTGATTATACAGCGTACAAGTAAAGAAGGTAGAAGCGTCGAATAGCTGTGTGAAATACCCTTGAAAAATCTTCGCAAAGTTAAAAGTACAAAAAAATATACACCATATTTGACTTCTACTGCAACCTGTCCAGAAGAGGAGAAAAAAAATCTTGTTCACAAGTCCACGTCTAACTTGCAGCCCATCATTTTCAATATTATACAATGCATAACGAAGGTGTTTTTATTCATCAAGTTGGTTCATACTTCTCATAGGTATAAACATATGATATGATACTACTTAGATTTTGGTATATGAATTTTCATTATTTATGCACATGCATGCCTAGTTGGTACTTGACGATGTTACGTGCACCATAATATCAAATGTTTTTTTCTGAATCTGTTACCACAAACAATGGCATAGGAAATTTTTTTACTTTGTTGCTTAGGTTTCCATACCTGTCTGAATGATATGATTGTGCATCTCCAGATACGAGGATGTAATGATGAGTTTACCTTATATGAGAAGTCATACAAAAATACAAACAGGGCACGTAATAGCTTTAAATGAGTTTCAAAGCTCGTACAAAATAAAAGTAATATGAGTATTGCATTGTATTAAGTTTGAAACACCGTCCATAAATTCCAGCAATAACAGTTTTTGAGTTCCGAATCTCTTACTGTGTATTTCAACCGAAGTAGCTGCCCTAGCCCTTGTGGTTATGCTACGATATGGTAAAGAATTTTGTTTTTACTTTTTATCATACTTTGTACAGAAGGTTGAATAAAAAATATACTAATCTTATTGTGAAATAAAACAACCTGTGCTAAACACTCGTGGACCTTCCTCCTTACTTTACTGCAAAATCTTATTGTATATGAATGAAAAAAAACAACACGAGGCTCCAGGGATACAAACAGTCAGTTTATAGGTATGTCTACCTAAAATTTGACGATGGATGAAGTGCACACTCCTGCCGCCTTATTAGCTGCAGGAATGCTGATACTATATGTATGTGGGCGTGTAGGTGTTCACATGGCTTATCGCATCATGAAGCGTTTAAATCTTTTTGATACATACTAGGCTTCGCATGTTGTTTCCACGTATTAACAGAGTAATTACTTACCGGAATGAAGAGCCCTTGTATATTATTCGTATTTTTTATGGTATGCAACAATATGAGTTCATCTTGGAACTTACTGGAATTCAATGTCTGGAACAAGTTACACGTTAACGAAATCCAAGGACATTTTTCCTTCAAAATAAACGAACATAATATTCAGATACTGAACATTATTCAAAACAACAATCAATACTGTTATGGGCGTATTTCAAGGGTTTAGTAAATGAAAAAATCTATCGTAATTGCATGTGCTATACTTGCTTTTGAATTTTTTTTGAGTATGTTAATAAATATTTTAGTTGCTTGATTAGCTACGTGAATAGAAAGACGCTCGAATATTTACATTACAAACTTATCGCCAGGAGCTGATTTTGCGAAACCATATGAATATTTAGCGGTGTTTGGTGTCTATTGCCAAAGAATTTATTTGCTTTTAAATGATTGCACCGGACAAACTCGCAGGGGATGTGAATATCTACACCTTGTGATTTATTCATTAAATTATTCCTTAAACTAGTCCTTCCCTCAGTCGCATCTATCATCCGCTTGGTTTTCGAAATTTTGACCGTTTCTAAGTATACTACCTATTACCTTCATCAATTCCAATATTCTTGAAATGGCCACATTCATGCAAGCAGCATCATCTTTGTCTTCAAACGGAAATATGGGCTTGTCGAGCCGTCGAGCTAAGAGATGAGACGACAAAGGGGGTAAATGCTGTTGGAAGCGGCAGATGGCAATACAAATATATATTCCAAGGAACGGATTGCCTTTGAATATGCACGACATGAAGACATGCTTTTACACACACACAAGGAGAGTATGCATGTATCTCCGTATTTTACAAAATATTTTCCAATTTCACGTAAAAAAGTTGCCGTTTGAAAACTACCGGATTTTGCATACTATATCATATAGCCTCATTATGGACTAAGTAAAATTAAAAACGTAATATGTAGTAAAAAATCAGAGTTGTAGTTTAGACATAGACGTGAAAAATTAATAGATTTATAGCCGACGCCTGATGGGTAATACTTTTATCTGGTCAACCGGCCCTTCCTGGTGAGATAGACTTCGAAACAATGTAATGTAATACTACGTCAAATGGCGTCTATTCTGCTGAGGGTTCAGCTTGAACATGAAACTAATTGCAAGTTTGTAC
>VICI01001083.1:9638-26077 GCA_019593645.1 Akabosia matsudoensis | reverse complement strand
TATGAAATAGTCCTTATTTGCTACTTTATAAAAACCTTATTGTGCCTGGTCGGCAAAACGTGGAGAAACTTAAGGAAAAAACTACATTGAAAACTTACGTAAACAGGAGATAACAGCTGGGGCGCTCGCTCCAAAAAGTTGGAGAAGAGTAAGAGTACATGAAACAAGTAAAAACTTTTATGGGCTTCGTCTTTTCAAGTTTATCAGTCGTTATGCGAGCTATTTTGCAAACGAAAATGGAATGAATGGAAAATTGCAAAAACTCGCGGTCTAGAAAATGATCCACGATCCACCTTTAACAAGATACCTTGCGCACCAAGCAAAGCAGCAAAAAAGAATAAGTGCCTATAAAAAGAAAGTATCCAAAATAACAGTCTTTTGTTGTGTTATTTATGCGATGGCGATGATAATGACGACAAAGCGATAATGACTGTGATTGCAAAAAGAACCCTTTTTCGATGAAAAACACAATCGTTATAGTGTGCAAATGAATTTTCCCTACGTACGCATACAAGTTTATTGATTTTTTTCTGCTTTTAAAACGTCAGATACGCATAAAAATTCTATCTAATTTGTATGTCTCCCTTCACATCGCAACCACCCACACAGGAAGTCCTCATGGAGAAGTCGAGAATTCTTTTAATGCAAGCCTCTTTGTCGTCTGAACGAACGAACAAAACTGTCATAAAGTGCTTTCCGTGCTTTGTGTCTCCATTAGTTTTATCTAAAAAATAATATACATAACATTCCGTTGTGCTATCTTGCTCTTTAGGCATTAGCAAGCTCTAACCTCCAATGTAGTAAGGAAACAGTAAACGAGACGCATCAACAGTAATGCGAGTATGTATGTAATGCGTACGGCTACAGTCTCGCTTTCTCAATTTTCCCGTGACAACTGTGACAGCACACGAAGAACCAACTCCTCCACCATTTTTTGAAAGGGAAAAGGCAATTCGCAAACTAAAGAAAATGTATTGTTCCACTACACTAGACAAAAAGATAGTAACGGAAAAAAATGCAGTTACGTTTGAAAAAAACGCTAACTTGAATAACACTTAGAGCAGTGAAAGTAAAAAAATGAATCATAAAAATTCTATATTTTTTATAAATACACAGAGACTATGACTTTCTCTTACAAATTTTTTCCCCCGTAAGCTTTCTATTTTCGAGTCTGTCCTTAAAAAGAAGCCACATTTAGTTCTGCTCTGATGATGATGACGATCTTGCTGCTCTCAAGAAAAAAAACGTTGCCATCAGTGCTCTTTTTTTGTAAGTTTTCTTAAAAAGTGCGTGCTTTCTAGTGGCACTCATAATGCTACAAAACTTTCTCTAAGCTTAAAAGCGAAAAAGTTTTCTATTAAATACACTGGAAATAATATGCATGTGAAAAAGGATATTCTTTTCCGTTTTTCTCTACGTCGGCTTTTCTCCATTTTTTTATAAACTTTTTTTTATAAGATTCGTATATTTGACATTACATTACGCACGAGTACTTCAAAGCGGTACTTGAATGAACTCTGTGTCGTCACTTTTTTTTACATGCTACAAAAAAGAATGAGCTTTTTTGGCTGAAACCGGTCGGCATTCGCCAAACAAGCTTTATCGTGATGGCTCCATATTTCACAAAGATAACATTCGTTTTCGTAGTAACACTTAGATTTTATGGGCTATGGAAATAATCGTGGAAATGAGTTGCCAGGCTAAAAGGTGCAAGGCCATTAAGACTGCTTCATGGTTTTCATGCATAAGTGACGGTCGGTTGTAAGCAGAATCTGCATAATTTGTTTCGCTATATTTTAGTTACTGAGATTAAGCATCCAGTCATGTATGACCTTCATTAGAGACGCATTTAAAAACCCAAGGCCACTGTAAATGAACTCCTTTTAATACAAACGCCAAATGTTCAACTCTTATCTTAACTTCTCTTCATTATCTTCCACTTCGTTATTTCTGATGGTCGCTTCATTCGAAGGGGAAATCGATAAATGGATTCAATTCGTAAAAAAGAGAATTGGGAAGAAACAGAAAAAAATGAGGGGAAAAGTTCTAATCGTAAATCAAATTATCAAACAAAATAGTTCATTAATCAAACGTGCCTGCGCCGAACAAAAACTTCGAAAGGGTTTTCATTCGCTGATGTAAAACTGATTTTTTTTCGATGCAGCACTGTTCATTTTGGTGAATTGTGTGTACATCACATTGAAATTCACAAAAAGTTACAATTTCACGATTGCAGACGTGCCTTAAAAACCACGTTCCCTGGACAAAAAAAAAGCAAGGCGAGTTTATTGCCATTTAGTCAAGCACGTTTTTTGCACGTAGTTTTTACTTCAAGATAAGATTATCTATGGTGATGTATGAATGTATAACGCCCTTTTTCGATTTTAAAGCGTCACGATTTTCCATTCATGCATTTTATTGACTGCGTTTTCTGTTTCTATGAAGTTACGACGTGCAACCTGCAAACTAGTGTTCACATGATTTATTGTCCGAGAACGAATGATGTAATCAAAAGGTAAGGAGAAATAGGTACATATGAACGCGGACCTTCATAACAAATGATGTTAGGTTAAATTCTAATGGAGTTGTGTTGAAAATCCATGTATGATAAATTGATAAATCGGAATTTTGAGTTTGTAAGCAACAGTTTTCAGCCATGAAGTGTTCGTTCCGATGTTGACTGTCCTACACTTTGTTTGATTTCCTGAATAAATAACTTAATCAACTGAGTCTATAAGTAAACCGTGCCACGAAAAATATTACTGACGAATCAAGCACATTATGTATAATATTGTTACCATTGGGGTTTACACATTTAATTTTGCGAAAATGTCGTTTTTGTCGTTACTATTTCGTAAAAAGAGCTTTATTATTGTGATTAAAACTTTTAGAAAGAGAATTTACCTGTATTATAAACTGTGTAAGTCTCTTGAAGTCATCTCTGAAACGTTGATGTGTACTTTGAACTCTAACTTGTAGCATTTCTATAGATTTGCGTACGTTCATCAGCAATATTCAACAACAGTTTTTCTAGGGAGTTCAAAAACTCTTTTACTTTTCATTTTCACCACACCAAACACCAGATTGCACACGTCACGATTGGGCGTACCCTACCTGTCAACCAAGTAAAACCTTTCACGTCAAGTCTTCCCATCACATTGTTTTTTTCGCAACCTTTCTTGAAAGGAAAATGAAACAACAAAGAACAAAGTTTTCAGCTCGCTAATTTACAGGATTTTTCGTTTTTTGTCAAATTATCCTCCCGTCACAAGCATCAGTAAACAACAGCCTGAAAATTTCGCAAAAACACCCTTAAAATAACAATCTGATGAGTGATGCCTCATGTTTTTGGTAATCTCTTTGTATGATTACGAGTGATTTTCCCCCTTGGGCCAACAACACAAAAGTTTGAATTTTACAAATTTTTCGCTAGCCTCATTAAAAACTCGTTTACTCTCTGACAACGTGGTTTACTCGTAAAACATTAAACGTTTTCCTGAACTTCCATAAGTATTCTTTAAGTACCAGTGGCGTTTTCAGCACATCGTTCAAGCGTCATTTTTCCTAAAATATTCAAAGCTTAATTGCAAATTGCAATAAAAAACGATCCTTAACCCGTTTCGGGATTAAACTTTTGAGAAAATGTTTGAAGAAATAGCCACATGGATATTAATCACATGTATTTTAAGATACAACTTTTCAACTGAGTTCACGTTCGTCATTGTTGTTCTATCATGAAACGAAACAACAACGCAATACAATACTGTAAACTATTTTCATGTGTTGGAACTGAAAAACATGGCATTTGTGACTTGATGACTGTTGATGGCAAGGTTAGATACGGACTAGTCTAATATTAAGTTTTTTCTTGAACCAACTCGTAATTTTAGTCCATATCATAAAAATGTTGATTTATTTCACGCGAAAACATATTTTTGCACTTGTTTAGGAATCCAAATGGGAAAATTTATACATTTTTCTTTCTTTGTGCTGATTGAAACCGCTGCACATTTTCTGCTCTTAATGCAGACAGGTAACAAAAAGCTTCCTTGATGTGTTGCATCAAATGAGACTTATCCACCTTGTTCTGTTAAAAACAAAATTGCGAAAAATGCTTTATTAGCTCATCGTGGAGACCGTAGCAATCGTGGATTCTTCTTCAGACTCGCAATAAACTTGACTAACTTTTAATGTCCTTAAGTGTAAATCTTTTTATGATTATAAGCATGGGAAATTCTTTTTTATCTGTAGCTATAGTTCGGCTGTGATTTTCCCGTTTTTGTCGTACGAGACATGCACAACGGGTGAAAATACAGTCTTGCACGGAGAGTCCCTACAATAGTGGAAGAAGTTCATCAGTTCAGCCTTTTTTCATTAATTTTTATTGGTTACAGTACTTCGGCTGATGTAAACTTTGAAAGGAAAAAAGTTGCTCAATGAAACTGGTCAATTGCGGAGCCCAATGTTCTTGCATTTCGGCTCTGAAACAGCAGCAATAATTAAGCTATGAAAATGTTAATTCGATGAACATAACTCTCGGCTGTATATTTTCTGATGTGCCGGTGATGCTCAAAACTCAAGATGCAAAATGAATAGCTACTCATGAATATCTTCAGACTGGGTATGAAGTTGTGATCTTCTGCTGGTACCGGCTTTCTTACGTGCAGGACATGCGAATCACGATATGAAACTTAAATCAGTAATCCAGACTGGAGTGTGTAAATATTACACCCTAAAATACCAATCAATTATTAATATTTTTTGTTACCTGTCACTTCTAAAAGTTTGGATTTGGATTTTTGTGGTTTGGTCGTGATTTTGCTGTTTTTAACGATCTTTCAATGAACCTTATGTAGCTTCGAACTATGATTAAAATGACGTTTCAAACTTTCCAGAGGCAATCACGGACTTTCATGAGAAAATGCGATGGCCATAGATTTTATTCACAGCACGATTCTAACATCTTCTGACCCAGCATTTGAATGAAATAATTTTAAGCATGGTTGGTCCTTCGCAGCCCTGTGAAATTTTTTAAAACACTTTTAACACAACAAAAAACTATTTTGTTTAATTAGATATTCAACGCAAGGCTGTTTCGAATTGAATCTAATAACAGTCCATGATGACGCTACAAACACGCTACTTTAGTAAGGCGAGTGCTTCCAGTACCCCTACAAAATTAGAGGACTCGCCCATTAAAAGGCTTTATTCTGCCCAGTTTTATTTACAATTTCATTCATTCTTTCAAATTACAACCCGATTAGAACCCCCATTATTTCACGTATTGGAGCGTACACAAACCTTTTTTATTATTTGGTTTCGGCTCGGTATATGGACTGGAATTTTGAAGACCAGAAACCAAATACGCTATTTTTGAGTTTTGCATTGTAAAACGGCTTCTAAATGGCATGCTTCGTTTCTACCAATTTAAAAAAAAATCCTTGTGGCTACGCTCAAAGGTAGAAGAAAGGCTTGACTTGACACGATGAGATAACAAATTACCTCTCCACGTAATCATCTTGAACAAGAGCTTATTACATTTGCAGGCCCACTCTATGCATAACGTATATTCTGGTTGACCAGTTGGTCATTGTTGTTTTCAAGAAGCTCAAGCTCACCAAATTTTATTCCTTTTTCGGGCCGCCCTCTCTATCTTCGTGCCCCTCTTCACGAAAATCAAACAAGTTCAACTAATTTCACCAGATAACAACATCCAAAGGCTATTTAAGTTGGTTTGAGTGTAAACATTACAAAACTGTATACAAATGTATGTGCATAAGTTAATCATAATTTATGTACTTATTCTGATTTTATATTCTGATATGTCGATCTGTGTGTTCTCCGCTAATAGCATTTTTTTAGCTTGTTTTATTCATGCATTATCATAACCATATTCCAGTTTTGTTTTGCGTATAACATATGGCTTGCTTTTTTCGCAAGTTAGTTTTTTTCAAACCTAATTAGTATCGATTTTGAATAGCAAAAAAATAATACTTCAGTTATTTCTTACATCTTATTTCCTTCAGACTGGGCTTATAATTTATTGTTTCATTTTAATTCAAACGACTTAGTACCGATAAAAACGGCGGGTCTTCTTTTGTTTCTTAAACTGCTTGCAATAACCAGTGAATTACGCATTTAAGATTCTGATAAAAGGACGCAAACAAATTAAATTTACTTTGACGGACTTTGATTTTCTAATATTCTTTGCTGTTTTCGTTTTTTGTGATCATTATTACATGTCTAATAGAGGGAATAATTTTATGATTTAGTGACTAGGTTCACACTCAAGTTGCGTATTACCCGCTAAACTCGACAATCTAGAATACAAAACCGAAATGGAATTGGAATTAGCAAGTAAGAGGAAACTTTTTAATTCACTTGTTTGCCTACTTATCATGTAGCACTCAATAATAAATATTTTCCCGAGTATCTTCAGATGGGTTGCAGTTTGCAAAGTCATGTTAATAAAAACTTAAAACCTGAACAAAAACTGTTAAAAAGTTTCCGAGCCGCTGCTTTCAAACTTAAAAAAATGATATAATATATGACGCTTTGTTTGAGAACAACTTTCTCAAGTATCAAAAACTGATGATAAAGTGGACTCATCATTGTGAAAATTATGTTGTTACTTTTTGGCGGACTAAGCCAATTCCTAATCTGTATGGATACTACAACGGATTTTTTCAAATGATGTCCACTTTTCGACTTTTTTGTGGTTCTTTTCTTAACAAATGTTTGCCGACTGCTTCTGCAGCGGTGTCTTTTACACTCCTGGACTGGAACAGATTCTGAGAAAAGAAAAGGACGACGACCAGTGTGGCACATGGTACATTAGGATAATGAAGGGAAATAGAGATGATAATATTATATGATCTTGTTTCGTCATGCTTTATCTCACACGGCCACCCTGAGCAAGTTGGCAGTTGGCGGTGTACACATTTGGGCTAATAACAATGTTTCTTAATCTTGTGGGCAGTTTAAGTTATTTAAATTTATTCATGGGATTTAGAGTACCTACATAAAAACACAAGAGGCTATCAATCACTGGCGTCGACCACAAATGAAAGAAAGAAACATCTTTGTTTTGAATGATAAGCGGTGGAGTGGTGATAGAAATTGTATGGTTTTGCAATGTGTATCAGTATCAACACGATCATGGGTAACAGAAACAGTGTAAATTGAGTATCATGTTGGCTAACCTGACAATGGGCTAACTAATAACCAGTAATTTAAAAAACGAGGCTTTTCTACAGACTGAAACAATTTTAATTACTCTCTCGTCAAAACTATAAAATAGCCGGCAGTACGAAAAAAGAAGCTCTTTATACAATTGTCATTCATTAATGAGCTGGTCTAATGAGGAATGATAAGTGGTCGGTTACGGTTAGCAAGGATTATTTTACATTGTATGAGAATTACAAAAATACACATATACATATGAGGTTTTCAATGTGTAACTAACGATTTATCATGCTGATATTCTTTCATTTTAACTAGTTTCGTCTTGGATTACAATGGCTAGCTACCTGCCTTAGATTTTTGCACGGTAATTAATTAAAGCCAAGGGAAAAGTCCTATGTGTGCACTCATGGCACTGAAACATTCTGAAAGTTTTCTTCTCGGAAATACTTTCTGCACTCTACATCCTTCTTTTCCAGCCAACTCTGGCGGAAACAATTTACTAGCCCAGGAGAGAGAAAACATTCTTTTCGTGGCCGTGAGTTTTTATGGACGTCGGAAACGTGAAATTGCGCAAGGTGGCTGTCAATAGAGTTCCGATATAAAACCAATATCATACAAAATGCATCAGTTTAGCGAGCCATTACCGGTACGATATGAACGTGAGCCCCGATCTAAAGTGGAAAGTAGCCCTTGGAACTTTGTTGTTTTTTTTTTGCAATGTACCCAAAAACTATTTGTTTTTTTACCTTGTTCGGTTTTGGATAAAAAATAAGACTGAACTTCTTTTTTACCTTCATCATGAAGAACAAACAAGGTATAAAAGTTACTCTTTTATTTTTACAAGCCACATTTTGAGAGTTAGCTCGCATCCCAAACAGTATAGTAGTTACATATATCTGTCCTACTAGTATTGATTTTGCTTGTTCAAAATGATTCCTTCGGTTTGTACAACTTTTACAGGTTGAGAACAAATGAGATAGTCATAAAATAGTAAAAAGCCATTAGACAGCTACTCTAACCAGTCCTTCCACTACTACACATGATGCTTTTTGAAACTTTACTGGAACAGAAAAATAACGTCTGTCCGCTATCACAACAATAACTTTTTGCCGGTCACAACCGCATTTTATTTCTCTTCAATCGAAAACTTTGAAAAGAGGCTTCTCCTTTTGTTACATTTGATACAGAGGAGGAATAAAATATGACGGGATATTTTTTGTGGCTGTATCACTCCTTTTTACTGCCCTTTTAACCCTTTTTTCAATTCTTTGATTTGACTGTCAAGCTGCAACGTATATTTTTTATGACGGTATATTGATTAGTGTGGCTAGTAAGCTTTTAGATACGATTGCCATGCCATATGGAATGCAATCAAGTTATGATTGTGAGTGAAAACAGAGGCGTTTTTAAACGGTTACACAACAATTACCAAAGGAACTAGACACGCATTGTTTTGCTTCTGGTTGTAAAACAATAGAGAGAGAGAGTTCGAGTCCGAAATTACATGCTCCAGAAGCTCAATTTTAATTTTTTTTTTTCATTGCCAACACTTGAAACACATTGTTAGTTTGGATGATTTTTTAAATATAAAAAACATTAACCAGTTTTGGCTTGGGGCAACGAAAGAAAGAAAAAAAAACAGAAAAAAAGCGATTGGACAGATAAAGTCAAACAGTTTACATTAGGATGAACATTTGAAGCCTAGTTAAAGTCGTAATCGTGATAAAATTTTTAATGCTTTTCTGGCCAAAGGTGATTGAATCGAAAAGAATGGGTTATTACATTGTTGTTGAGGTAATTTTAATCATAATCAAGGTAAATAGCGTATCCATCGGTGGGGTTTTTTACGACCAGGAGAGAAAAAAAAATACACAGAAAACAACGGTGGTGGCACTTTTTGTATTTTCAAAGCATCCTCGTAACTAATCCTTTAGGCTGGTACAAGGGAGTAAAAAATTGTCCATGCCGACCATTCAAAATAAATATACTAAGAAAAAAACCGCCCGGAACAAGGGGAAATGCACCACAGATAAAGAAGTAAAACTAATATAATTGATGATCTCGTAGGCTGAACAATATTTTATTGCTTTCATTATAAAAAATCGTGTGTGCTGAAAAGAGGGCTCATTTTTAGCATTAAACCAATTCATATTTCATCTCATTCCTGGGCTGATTCTGTTTTCCCCTTGATGAAACGAATAAATTTTTTTCCTTATATACAGGCATAACACATATTCTAAAGTGTCCATAAAGCAATAAAACTTTTTTTCTCGTCTGTTAAGCTAAAATCATTATGATTATTACACTGACTGAATCGCATTTTATGAATTCACCAAACAACTTTCATAATGACCTGGAAGCATCAAACATGGTGAATTGGTTTTCTTTTTTGTCGGTAAAAAAAGTTGCTGTGTCCAGTCATGTTGGTCGGTGTGATCAACACAGTCACACATATTTTTCTTGTCCCTAAAGGAAACGACCAAAAAAATGCAACATGAGCCACTATAATATGATTCATGATTACCTTTTCCTCTCGTTTTTTTCCTTTCGGATGTCTTTTACTTTTATGAAACACAGTGGACTGTTGACTGTGTTATGTAGCTCATGCCTATTTCTTTCCTTTTTGGTTTTCATGCACGGATGAATTTGCAGTCATGAACAGTATAAAAGTATTTCCCCTCTTTGGTGGTTGGTGAGTATAAAAAGCCTGAACACATAAATTGGAAGCTCTATAGGTTGATAAAATATAATATCATTTTTCAAGCTTCTCGTTTTTCAAGCTATTTTTATGGATTCTCAATCATATTATTAATTTCCTGTGAAGAAAATGTCGCCAAATTGGAATCTCCATGGATACAAGCATCATACAAGATATTCGTACGAGGAAGTTATTTTCGTTATGTACAACGGAGCGACATGGCAACTGACAACCTGAAAACCATATGTGGACTAACTAAGTAACTACTAATCGACAAAAGGCAGGATCTGAATGGATGAGCTTCCGTAAAAGGATGGAAAAATATGGAGACTGGGAAGCTGAATTAAGGTAGGCTTAGGTATGGGTATGGATACTTTACTAGATATAATTGGTAAAAATAGGATGGAAACTTGGCATTCAAAGACAAAAAACCTTATAATGCATAGAATGACTACACAAACTAATTGTGCTATGTCTTCATGTGAATTTGACTTCTTTTATTACATAAATTCTTAAGACGATCTCAATGTTTCTTATACTAAATGTCTCTGCTAATTTTATTCTAAACATTTCTGTATAGAATGAATGGCAAATACTTTATCATTGTTTACATGATACAACTCATCTCCAGAGCAACTCAGTTGGACGAACAATCAACCCATATGAATCATCATCAGGCAGAATCATTCAGTTTACCAGGCATAAAACGCTAAATATTTTCATAAAATCACAGACGTCATTGTGAATAATACTCCGGCAAGATTGTTGTGTTTCCTCCGAATCTTTAGTTAGGTGCTTTGCCTCTACTTTTCTGTTTCACCATTAACATTGCATTATGGTCTAATGGCTTACTAATGCATGATTACAGTCTTTTCCTCTGCCTCTTACTCGTTTGAATCTTTGTGATAGGGGTTTTTATATTGTAGTAATAATTAATAAAAGCTTTTTTGCCCCTTCTATATCCACTTGTTCATTCTCTAGTTGAATATTTTCTTCTCCTCTCCCCTTTGTACTTTTCCATCATCGAGTCTCTTATACATTCCAAATGATATTAGCATTAGTTTAACAAACCGAAACGACAGAGGAGAAACAACAAGGCGCAAAAGATAAAGAGAACGAGACGAATAAGTAAAAGAAACTCTTTTTAAAGGTAGAAGACAAAATAAATATTTTCTCGTGTCTTTGATTACACACCCTGTCCAGAACGTACGAGCCAACAACAGCATAACAACAAACAAAAATGTTTCTTTGTAAAAGGAGAACGCTTTCTTGTGACTTATGCATTTTATATGATTATTTTGTAGATGGCTGTCGTCGCCGACGAGAGAGGTTTTCAAATTTGTAATATAAAGTCAAAAGTCAGAGCTTTCTGCTGTACATTTTCGGTCTGGTAAAGGGTTTAATGGTGTTGTTCAACGAGTACAGGTTGCTAGGTTTTTTTCTTCTTGTAGTGACCGACGGTTTGGTCACAGACACGCTAATTTTAACAAAACATAATGATATGGAAGCTGGGAGAAAACTTGTGGCATATGGCAGCGAAGCTTCTTTGAAGAAACCAAACGATTACCAAGAGATCAAGTTAATTTTATAATGAAACACTTTTGCTAGTACCTTTTTACGCATTTTTAATGGCTCGAAGTCATTCCGTCACGACAAAGAATGACCAAGAATGGAAGTTTCTTCCAGATAGTTTATTGAATGCTGTTGTAACTGCCGCTGTAAATGTTTGCAAGTGAAAGGTATACGGCGGCTGCTTTAACTACAATATCGATTAGAGGAACGAATTGTATTCTAGAATGAAACTGCAATTAAAAAACTCTTGCATTAGCGTTTCTTTATACTTATAAAATAAAATATTATTACTCGATAACTACAAAACCTTGATTTTGCGGCAACAACCAATCAATAAAAAATGCACCTTCTTCCCACAGTGTCAAGACAAAAATTCTTCCATGAAGCTATAATTTTGTTTGCGGTTCACCACGAATTAACACTTTTCCCATAATTTTGCACAAAATAAATTTTCTATCATCAAGCCACAACCAAAGGAAAAGGATTTCGTTTGAGGACGATAATACCAGCATTTCATTACTGGACAATCCCTGACTCACTTGAAACAGGTTTCATAAAGCCACCATCCAGGGAGCCAATTTCCTCTTCAATTTTCAACCCCTTCTTGATGACCACCACTACTGAAAACAAATTACCGACAGGAGCCAATATGAAATGACGGATGATTTGAAGTACATTATTATTCTGTAATAGTTTTTCATTGAAAGCGTAAAAAATTTTGTGCAACATTTTCAACGAAAATTGTATAGCTTGTAGATTCAGCGTTTTGTTTACTGGATTTTATACGCTTCGAAGTTTCAACACACATCCCATATAAACCATTAAGTAATCATGGCGTCATGTACGTGTAAAGTTACTTTTCATTCTGATTTTTTTTTTCATTTGATGCATTTTTTCTGTGGCAAGTATATCCCAAAGAACTAGCAATTTTTCTTGTACAAAAACCGACCCAGTTATCATCATATTCGTGTAACCACTGCCATTTTATTACAGACGTATACACGTTTTTTTATAAGGAAAACAAGTAATGAGCCATATCTAGCTTCATGATTTGAGATAGTTAAGGGCAGCGGGCATATATTATTACTCTAAAATCAACGGCTTAAGGAGCCATGCACAGTCTCCATCTGAGTTTTCATGAAGAATATCAAGCATAATGGGAGGAAGGCAATTCGTTTCTAGATTTTTGTGTCTTCTTACGTCAGTGGAGACTTTTTTTACATGAGCATTTGAAAGGTAGGCTTGGTTGTACAGAAGAAACGAATCCTTCAATCTAGAGAAAGATTGTTATCGCACAGATCACCAACTGAAATTACAAGCTATAAAAAAAGCTTCAGAAAACAAGCAGTTGGTAGTTGGATGATGATAACAGTGATCGTAATTGAAGGATGTCTATCTAATGCTGAGCTTAATTTGAAGGGAAATTCCGGTCAAAGCTTTGCTCAAGCTCTTTTCATCAGCTAATAACAGCCAAATACTGCACCGGTGAAATTAAATGAGGGAAAATTGGTCGAAGATGATGGATATGACTTCCAAGAATATATTATTTCAGGTAGGGTCAAAATTTGACACAAAAATTGTAAGTATTTTTCATAACGAAGCAGTAGGGAGAAACTGCACGCTTCCTTTGCAACATTTGCGTCCAGAGGAACAATTGAGCACACGAAATTTCATGTTTTTCCACAGAGAAAAATTGTGAATTATACTGTACTGAATATTTAAGTAGTGAGTATCTTAAAGACATTAAAAAGTTGTATTTTGTTCGTGATGAAGTTGATTTCAAGGTAGGTAGACTGGTTTTTTCTTCTCAGTTTTGATGGATGGGATCATCACTGCGCTTGAGTAATATTTTGACTCGTGCATTGCATGCGATTTCCTAATATACAACTATACAACTGCGTTATGTGATATTTCAGTATAATTACACCGGTTTCTGGAAAACTGTCGAATTAATTTCGAGTTTTCATCGTAATCGTAGACATCATCATCACGACTCCCAATCTAAGCCCAAAAGTGTTTGCTGGAATTAGTGAAAACAAATCAAGTTCATGTAAACAATAGTTCAGCATTACAATTGAAAACTGAGTAGCAAACTGTTTCAATATTATTATAGTTCTTTTATAATCAATATGAAAATTCGCTTCTTTTGCGGATGCAGTAATTTTGCACAATTGCATTTAAGTATTCCCTAATCCTGACAGCTTCGGAAAACATAATTATTAATTGCAGCACAGCTAGGTGCAGTTGTTATCCCGGCGCCAACACTGATCACTCAAATGTCATACGCAAAGATGCAATCGCATTGTGGTATGTAGCCTGTCAATATAAAAATGATAAGGAAGACATACATGCTAGAAACGCAGATAATATATAATGGATACCGATTTAATGAGAGGGCTGTCTATTGAGCTACTGCACATCAAGGAAACCTCTGACTTGACCATGTGAAGGCACCAATTTCTACAACTGTTATCATATTACGAGAGTACTAATGGTATGCAGCAATAAAAAAAGTATATCTAGCAGGTAGGTAATCGCTTCAGACCTAATCTTCAGAAGTGGTATCATGTTTCAATAAGAACTTGGCTGCATATTTTACGTCCATCCGTTTCATACAAGATACCAAGTTTATATATTTTATTACAAAAAAAAATTGCCAAAAAGTTAATATGTTCAGGCTTTCCACTTTTGTCATCATGTGTTACCAGAGACAAAATTCGTTTATAAAAAAGAGTCCTGCATTCTTTTTTCTCTTTCTCGTCACCCAGGGTATGAATGGAGGAGAGGATCAATACGGTGAAGTGTATGGAACTCGGGAAAAGTAATGTTTATTAGAAAGGAATTCATTTATGGATTTCACTCGAGAGAAACTGATGCTGGTCGTGACGTAACTATGCTGTATAGAGGAAAAGGTAGAAAAGATGGTGGCGGTTGTGGTGGTCGTATCAGGATTGTGAAGCGCATTGCTTGAATAACCTTGTCTTGCGCCTTTCTTTTGTCAGTTTTTACTACCAGTGGCACCAGCAGAACACTTAATAAAATGCTGTCGGCATCCCGACCGGAATACAATGAGGAAACGAAGAATGAAAATTTCATCTCTAGAGAGACTTCTAAAAACACATCCTCAGATAACTACTATACTATACATATTATGTAGGTAGATGTAGACTGTATATATATCTATTCCCTACGTCTCTCCATGTACGATATAAGTATGTATCAACGTATAGATTTGTTTCACTTAAATGTACACCTTCGTGAGAGTGTGATATGAACATAATGCTGGGGAGCATAAAATTAGTTGTAATTATATGCTGGGGAAGTAGCTGGAAAAAAAGTAAAAGGGCCGATGTATCAGAGCCACGACGAGAAAATTCATTCATATTTATATTCACACATACGCCCATCTAATATTATTGGGTCAATCCCGCCGCGCCCCCATTCACGACAAGTCTCCTCAACTTCCCTTCAAACGAATTGTCTGGCTTTCTCTAATGGATGTGCATACGTGTGCCTAAAATGTATAGAGTTTTATAAGACATACAAGTAGCCTAAAAAGTCTTTCAGTTACCGAAGCTTCGATATGGAGGAGGGAGGCATCGCCGCATCGGAATTTTATTAGATCACACAACACACGACCTGTCTTTTTTATTCTCGGCGAGGCTGCCGCTTGTCTCATGTCCAGGGCTGGGTTTTTGGTGATATGATCGTGTGAACGGAATCGAGAACAAGATTCTGACCGGAATAAAATGTGAAATCTCGTTTGGACAAGATAATATGGCTAGAGTTTTTTATGATATGGATGCGGTTGCTAAATAGCTACCTGTCGTTTTGTACTGTACAGCGATTCTCTGGTTCGCCTGTGTAATTTTATTCTCAAATGCCTGCACAGTTTAATACAATATATTTTTATTACAAATTGCTCGCTACAAAAATTGAATGTAAAAAATTCGTACCTTCCAGTTGTTAGGACTCGTCCTGTCCGCTTTCCCGGATTAAATCTGCAAATAAAAACCAACAAACGTTTTTACTCATTATATAGCCTTCCGTTTTATTTTACAAACGGGCGTAAAAATAGTAGTTTTACAGGTTATGAAATATTTTTTTATATAAAATGAACGTACGCGTACAAAAGAATATTCTACTTGAGTTGGTACCCCCTCCCCGGAATATTAATAACAAAACTGATATACTCTCTGCCTGTCACTTGCAGAATCAAAATTATGTAATTGCGAAATTGGGCTTGTTGCAAAATGAACAACGGATTTTTTCTTCAGAAACCAGTAAAAACCTTTTAGAGCGGTCAGTTGACGTTTTCTTCCTTTCTTGTGTTTTTGATAGGTCTCCGCGTTTTTTATGTCGCTGCTTACAAAAGTGTCAGTGTAATTTTTAATGGACATAAAAACAATACCAAGGAATAGCATCCGGTAACTTCCACGGGAAAATGAAAAAAATTGCGACACTTTGCGACAGTAATTTTCACTCATGTTACTGCCAAACCAGCCGATTACGACGGTATGCGACTTTATTCCTTTTTTCTAGAAGCATGTGCTGATTACGTAACTTCCAATGTCAAACTTAGAAGAAAAAGAGAAAAGAATCCAATACTTGAGGAGCCAAGAAAACACACAAAAATAACAATCGGTTTATGCCCTATAAAAATCTTCTCAAGTTAGCAGTCTCAGCATGGTCTACACTTTTATTACAGCCTAATTTTTTCTCTCTCGATTTCTTCTTTTTTATTATTTTCTTCTTACGTACTACAGTGTTTTTTCCTCATCCAACAACATCAAAAATGTCATTGACAAGAAGCTGTTGCAGTATACATGACATGCTTGTTTATATCCGCCGTTTTTATCGCAATTTTTCCTCTCTTATTTCCGCCATGACACGAGAGAGGGGGAAAACACTAAATCGGAGCTAGTTGAAAATGATCTTTTCAGTGTTTTGCGATACAAGGCTGGTCCATTGTATAAAAACGGTA
>VICI01001082.1:0-26079 GCA_019593645.1 Akabosia matsudoensis | reverse complement strand
ACGTAATTTGTATTGCGGATGTTTAGTCTTAGACTTTTCACCTGTAAGATGCTAGCATAGAACTTTTTAAAACGTGTTTACATGCGATTTAGACAATATTTCTTTTTCTGTTAGTGGATAGACTTATTTACTGATTTTATTTATTTATTTAAGTGAAATTTGGAGTATTTTTACAATATCATCACACTGTTAATGGTATTGGAAACAAATACTAAAGACGCCTAGTTACAATGAGAAAGAAAGCTTACAATGCTTGTGTGTACATGTAACGCTCCCCCTCACATAACCTTACAAAACTTTCATCGCTTTAGTGGTCAACCGTCAAATGTCATGTTTTTATAAAACACAAACATGATATCTGAAATCACAGTTCCTAACTCGGAAATTCTACGGCAGAAAATATTTTCTTAATTACTCGTCCTTTTATGACAAGCCCGAGGTCAGTACGCCATTTCTTTAGACTTAGAGGACAAATCCATAGAATGGCTACTACAATAATTCTGTATTCTTGTTACTGAACGTTTCCCGGTCAAGCTGACTTCATAAAGTAAGGTGAGCATAGTCATGAGCCATTAGACTCGAAAAGAGAAAGTAGCAACAACACCAGTAGCTATACGTACCCGGAGATTTTATATTTGTAAGCCTTTTGGTTCAGGAAATTGCTTTCTTTCCTTATCAATCACAATGAAATTCGAAATGACCGTTAAGAAATACAGTAAAAAGCCTGATACGAATCTCAAAACATCTTGCAAATCTGCATACGAAATGCTTGCTGCTGGCTTTGTTTCTAACTCCGGTGAAAGCTAATATGGAAGGAACTAGGGTTTTCCATGCATGCGAACATAATTTCGGGTATACAAAGCCAGTATTTGCTGTTAAGTCATTTTCAAGGTGTCGTTAACAAAGTGGGCATTTTAAAATACAAAACGACTGTTTCAACATACGATGATGATTTTTACGAATCACTTTTACAAGAGCGAATGTCAATGACCACTGACTGAAGTTTAAGATAAAGTACCTACCTGGAAACGTTATTCCGGTAGCTTGTTTTTGGTCGTACATTGTGGACCACTTGGGGCAAGCTAGAGTACACGTAGTATGCAGACGTGGATCTTTCCAAAGTATGCCTTGGTCCTCTTCCGTTCATATCTTCTGGATCTGTGTACCCATTCAGTGTCTTGCTGTTTCCTGTGGCTATTGTATTTGCTCGGTGGAAAGACGCTCCATACGGATCTTGGTTCTCATCATATGTCTTGCTACGATAACTCGCACCCTTTTCAGTTCGAACACTGCCATTATCACCCACAGATTTTGTACGTTGCGTTAATTCAGCCCTGCCTCCAGGCGTTGAAACCTTATGATTGCAAACTTTCTCTGTTTCCACCATATCGATTGTTTAGTTTTTAAGAAACTTTCACAAGTTCATATTGAAACAAAACTTCACTATTATATCTTCACAGCACTTTTTCAACGCCTTCTCGCTGACGCTACAGAGGGAATCTGATATAGACGCAAACTGGGCGAGAGTCAGTTGCACTCTAATAATTTTGTAAATGTGAATGCATGTACTTTGTCTACCTGTCCAGTAGCCTAGTTCTTCCGTCCTCATGGTCAAATTTTGAGGAACGCATACAATAAAACAAAAGCATAACGAAATAATTCACGCGATGTAATTCCAGACCAGAATCGCGCCAGCATCTCTGTTTTTGATGCAATAGTATTATGTTAGTTCTACCAAGCTGCTCAACAGTAACTACCTTGGCGTCACGTAACCTAACGATGCTTTACAACCTCCATGGCTCTGATATCCTGGAATAATACATAGTCTCACTTTCCAAGTATTTAGCAGTAGTTCCGTCGTCATTGCAGGAGTATGTAGTGTTGAAAGCAAGTGGAAACATAACCATTGGAAGTCTTTGACAAGCCGATGTAAAAAAGTTGCAAAATGCTGATTGAAACTGGAAATGCATATTTTTACTTAGACTCTGAAGGTATATTTTTTATATAGTTCCTCCAAAACTTACGGCTAAAAACGTTTCCTACGAAGCGCTAATTATTCTGTCGCAACATGAACCACAATCAAAATTAAATGACAGATGACGGACAGGCTTAATTTAGCCATGAATTTTAACAGGTCTACAACCCAACCTTGACTGATTTTGTTTGGAAAGTATTGCCATGCTGAATTAGATGTGCCATTCACAACGGGCTCTCTGATCCTCCGGTTTATGCGAATTGCCTCCTTTTTTATTGTAACGATGATTGTTATGGGTTCTGTGGGGAGCAAGGTAAATCTCGCGCGTGATTTTCACATGCTTTCGCTAGACAAGTTTTTGGAAAAATCAGGTTTCAATGAAACGTATTTGAGGTAATCAAGTCAAGGTGTGTGCCTTTTTTTCACATACACACCAATTTTTTTATTTTTTTGTCTTTGTCCTTTCACTTATCGTAAAGATAACAAGCAAATAAACAAACAAGAATGGCAATTATGAATATACAGCCGCAAATTTAACGGAATAAAAAGAAAGTGGGAACTTATGTTAAGCTTCTTTCACCATATATTTTTAGCATTACACATTGTTTCCTTTGTGTGGTCAATAATATTTCTTTTGTGGGTGCTAAATCATAAAACGGTTGGACGTTGATATTGCTGCAGTTGGCATAACCCACACACAATCCCATATGCATTTCCATCTCGAAGTGTGTATTTAACACTTTTTCTATATTGATGCAGAAGGGTGTAAACTGTAAAAAAAACATGGCAAGAAGGCCAATAGTCGATGGTCGACCAAACAATAGTCTCGCATAGTTTTATACTAGTGCATATGTTTTGAAATGTGAGCTAATTGAAAGGAAAAACACAATTAAATAGTTCACGACAATTCAAGGAATTTTATATAGTTGAAGACACCAAACATCTCTGAACCGTAGTTGCAAGCTGCATATTTTAATTGATTTGCGTGAATTTGGTACAATGGTTTTTGTTTGGTGTTTGGGTTCATACACATGCATGAAAGAAAAAAAAATTGGTGCCAGCTGATCTCATGTTGTTCTCCAGTTTTCCGATCGTCTCTCTAGCGGTGTGGGTGCATGAAAAAAAATGACTGCTACAAGAAATAATAAATTTTAAAAACACTGTTGACGAAATTTTGACGCAATATGAAAATGAGCCATAAACCAGTTGATATAGAGGTGAACGCGTTTCTCGTATTGTTCATTCCAGTGATTATCGTGATGTTTAAAATTATTCCTAGGATTGCCGATTGGGTATGTCATTATGGCTTATCATTTTTTTCCTTTAAAAGTATTTAAGTATATAAGTTTTCCAGTGTAAATAAGTTTATGATTTGTTATAGGCGCTGAGTAAGTACAAATTTCTAGCCGAGAAGGACGCAGATAAAGTGGCGACGGCAATATCAATTAAACAAGAGATGGCGAAGATTTCTATGGTAGATGAATTTGCGAAGTATGCAAAGTTACAACGCAAATTAAATCAGATCACTCTTGATTTGGAATCTACAGGTAATATCTGAAAAATATGATTTTGATTATTTTGGGTTGATTCCGGTTTGACTAGCAATGTTTCACTTATTTTGCAGCTCAAGCTCGTCAGATGCTTCAAGTAAAAGCAAAATCGGTCGTTACCATTGTGATGTACGTGCTCTCAGTGATCATCTACCTTACCCTCCTGTTGGTCATTGGAATAAGGACGCCAGTGTTTGTCATCCCCACCCATTGGTTTTACCCAGTGAGCTTGTTACTATCTTATCCCACGGGTATAGAAGGTGCCATTAGTATTCCCGTTTGGACTGTTACCATGCGTAATATCATCTCTCTAGTTATTAAGTAATTTTACTGGGACACTAACAAGTAATTCTGTCTGCAATCTCTTACAATAAGCATAAATTATTGATTGCTGCATGCAAATGACTTCTGAGTATGTTTCAATATTTTTAAACTTGAAGTAAATGAATTTGACCACTTTCGACAAGAACATGACATACGAGATTGTTTTCTTTTTTCGTTGCTGGAGTTGTCTATCAATAACATTTTAACTAGTTGATATTATCTAGAAACAGGATACTTCCCTTATCAATCAGAATTTTCATAACAGAAGACCCATCATGATTATCAATTTTATTTGACGCGAAATTTAATTTCCTTATTTTTTGTCATCTTGAACACATATGATGAAAAATGTCATGGTAACAGTGAGCAACTGTAATGATAAATATTTGAGGGATTATAAAATTAAAATCCAGACTATGGTGATATAAGGTTTAGCCGTGTTTGTACCTGTGACACGAAATTATAGTCTAGTGTAAAAATATTGCGACCATTTATGCCAACGGCATGGGAATTCAATTCGGCCAATGTTATATTCCACTCGTGTGTTGGAATGTTCCATGTGTTCCTTTTATCGTGCAGCCAAATTTTTAAGGAATCCATCTGTGGCGAAATAGTTTAAAGAACAATTAGGGCCGGTGAACTTTATTTGTTGAGTTAATAAACTACCTGGTTTGTCTCTAAGCTTACATATCGGCACACCTCGACAGCAAAATATATAGCCAAAGTTGCTATAAACAGATAATTCCCGAAGACTATTGCGTCATACCAGTGAACTATTCCCATGTGAGATCCGGCTATGAAAATACTGTCAATTCTTGTCGAATAGAAAAACACAAAGTCCAAACACCACCAAATTAAAATTGAGTCGGAGCATTTGCTAATCAAACTGGAAAGATTATAAACAACGTCGTAATAGTGTTTAATGTAATCCCAGTTGGTGGCTGTTGATGAAGAACACACTAATGAAAACGAATAGGCCGCTCGCCAGGCTATAATAGAAATAGTAATAAAGAAAAAATCGCAGTAAAAACGGATAATTTGTCGGTAAAGAACAGCGATAGCTCCAACGGACAGAAGCACCAAGTCAGATACGGGTCGGGACAAGACGGACTCATCGTTTGATAGGCTTTTGGCTCTGGTTTCCATGAAAAACGTTGTCCTGGTTGATTCAATAACCAGGTGGAACCATAACGTTGCTGTCCATTTAGAAAAATCATAGTATTTTGCAGTTGTGAAGATGCTAACAATCCATCTACTAGAGTAGACAATCAGTTGGAGAAAGTAAAAAGAGGCTATGAATATTTTATTGGAAAAAAGACTGAAACATCGTGAGTTAGTTTCAGACGCAAGATCAATGTCGACGGTGGACAAATAGTTGATTAGGTTGGTAACTTGGGACTGATTGTTCCAAAGGAGCCTCAGAAAGCCAAATTTGGCGAGAAAGCTTGTAATCGATCTGATCATACCTAATACCAATGATGGACTTTTCGGTTTGCTGGGATAACTGAGGCGAAGCTCGGTAATGTACAAGAGTAAGTAAATGAAGGTGATAAATGCGCAAATTATCTTTTGAAGGAGTACAGCTCTCGGAATGAATCTGTTTGAGGATGACCTGTACTTAGGGTAAAAGGGAGAGACGAACAGGTAGTAGCCAAAGTACAGATAAATTTTTAGGAAATTTAGTAGTTTCTGATTCGGGTCCAGCGCTGGAGAATATTTCGAGAATTCTGGAGGGCTTGACTTGGTCTGTTGAAGGTAGTATGGGGCTACAACTTGGAACAAGGTACGCTTCTGAGACTCTCTTTCCATTTTGAAGAGAAACTTGGACAATGACAATTAGATTTAGTCCCTATGACTAACTGTTGGCAGTTGGAGATGTAATGGAAGGCATAAAATGGATCAGGACGGGAATCATGACTTCGCCAACTAACTGCATAAGGTAAATATTTTTAAGAGAACGTGTTCTAAATGTGCTATAATGATTATTTACTCGACGCGTGCGACATATGAAAGAGATATAAACATATGCATACACCATACCCGAAAAATCGTTGAACTGTGACAAACTAATAATAGCACGTGTGAAGCAGGTTTCTGTAGAGTATGAAAGTAGCTAATAACAACATTCAATTAAACAGAAGACAGTTTGTGACAGGTGGAAACTCCACAAATATTTTTGTCATACCATTTTCGTGGCGAACAGTTTAAAGTATGAGCGTGTGCACTGTTAGACCCAATCAATACTTGAACATGTGCAACATTTTCATATATTACGAGTCAGCCATTCAATTAAATACTGGATTTTTGCACTATCACTCTCGTTTGAATGTTTGCAAGACACAGCAACTCCTGAGATTATTGGATTTCAGGGATTAAATCAAAAATTAGTTGAGTTAATAAAATATTTTTTATAATAATTACAACAATACGCATGAATCTCAACCATTGCATTAAGCATTAGACAATTAATGTAAAACCATATCTGGGTTTCCTATTGAAATTGCCATGTTTAAATGAATGTATTTGCCCGAGCAGTACATTAAAAAATTAGGTCATATTATTGGTTTTGGTAGACAACTGATGAAGGGTATCTACCTCTTCTACTACGAATCGTATGAGGTCTTCAACTTCGAATTGTTCCATGATTGAATTTTCTGCTGAGATTGCAAATCTCACGTAACCATTGTAACTAAGCACCATGAATCCAACCCCTAATTTACATTCCAAAGAAAGAAATGACACTCATCCTAGTAAATGTAGTAAGAAATATTGAGTGAATGTGAAATTCAAACCTGCGACTCCAGTGACTGCACCAGCTACGAAATCGGCACTTATGGCTTTCATCCCGTTCCAGTCAATTACTTTCCCAGGTCCTGGAAAATTTGACAAACCTGTTGGAACTATGTTATTGTAAAGCAGTGCCCCAGCAACTGATGCCAAATGAGACCCAACAAAATGTCCATACAGGGCTCCTGCCAGAGGTAACGTAGACAATTTTGCCTCAGTCAATCTCCTCTCGCACTCGAAGAGCCTTTCTAAAGGCGTGAGGCTGGAACTGGTGGGTAAACCAAATACGGCTGCAGTCACATGATTTATAAACTTCTTTGGATGTGCGGGAAGAGGAAGTGGAGATCCGGTTACAATTTCGTCTACTTCAAAATCCCATTTCTTCTTCAAACTTTGTCGAGTTCCTGCTGCAATGCAAGAGAGGATTGTTCCTGTAAAACTTACCCCAAATGTATTCTTAATTTCTTTCAGTTTTTGAATCGGGATCAAAGCTGATTTGCTGTGCAACTGCTTCCATTTCTTTTTTCTGTCTGACACATGCCATGGAGTAGTTTTCATGTTTGCTACTTTCATGCATAATGTGCCTGTATCTCTGATGATTCGAAGAATGTACGTCATAATGAAAGGAACTGACATCATTGGAATCATATTCTGGTCCTGTTGCGAATCTTGAGGGGTTGCGAGATCCATGTCACTAATGCGTTGTCCGAAAAGACCTTCAATGACTGCGTAAAGCAGGGAGTATCCGTCAGCCAGACCGTGGTGAAATCTAAGGACTATAGCTGTCATAGGCTTTGTCACAGATCTAGTTGATGCCAGTTCTGAGTCCCTATAATTTTCAATTATGTGAATTTCCCATGGGCTACGCTTGCGAATGAACGGTTTATTGAGCAGATCCTCGACCAGTGAATGGAGATACGTTTTTGAGGTTGCATCGTCTGCATCTGGGACGTTGTGAAACTCCAAGTGATTGTCCAAGCTGAACTTGAAATCTTGTTTCCAAAACATGAATCCCATCCAAAACTCAATATATTGGCACAATTCCGGATACTTTAGTTCTTTTGTATTATTTTCGGTTAGGTCATATGCATCAATCCACCTGGATGCGATGAGATTTTTGATTTCGTTATGGTCAAGTGGTTTGTCGTTCTCAACAACAAAGTTCGCGACGATAGCGCAACGAGGAGGATGGTTTGTCATGAACTCAGTTGCAAAAATGTTACCCAGAGGAGATACTGGTTGGCGGATTCCTTTTTCTGAAGGAAGGAGTTTGACAACGTAAGTCACCAAAATCCAGCGATAAATAAATATCGGAGAACTAATTAGGAAGAAAACGATCGAGAATATGGTTGCAAAGGCTCCTATGCAGTAAATCTGGAGATTTTCCAAACTGCATAACGACTGCAAGTCAGAATTGACATAGGTACTCGATGCCTCTTTTACGTTCCTCATTTTAAATTATTTGGCTAAAAGTGAACGTAAAATTCGACAGCCCTGATCAAAACAGTGTGACAATGAGAGCAATTTGTAAAATAACTTGAACACATTCTTTTTCTCGAAATTTTATATATGTGCGTAAATACTTGGACAATTTTGGCTGGTCGATGAAATGAACTTGTGGTTTCATGTGTCCAGCGTTACTAGACTATAAACTGCAAGAAAAGAAACTAATTTCGCAATTAAAAATCTAAACGCATGCAGAGCCAAGAATGATAGATTTTGTGACTTAAATTAAAATGTGCTGGTGCAGTAGCTACGCTAAGCGATTGATCTACATTTTAAAATTCTGATGGCAACGTTTTACACAAAACTATTCCATGTCCATAGCTGATTTTCAAATAGCTACTGGATTTATGAACTTTGACATTTCATAAATAACATTTGTAATATGGAAATAGTTTGCCAAACCAACAGTCAACAGTCACGTAATGGGCAGTTTCTTTTAAAGGCACATGCACGTGAGTCTGAGTATAATTGTGGATATCGTTCATCGAATTCTTTGTTGACCACAACTAGTCTTCGTTATTTTTTAATGTTTCAGGAAAAATGAACTAACAAAGTTCATTGGAATTGGAACATGATGTCTCGAGCATAAGCAAATATAACAACAAGCTATGCGTCGGGTATGGAAGTGTTGAACCATTCTTGTAATGGGTGCAGAGCCAGCTTGCGTACCATCCTGGAATGACTCACGACAGATGGAGCAATATCAAGGAAAGTCCACATGAAACCTTGTTCTCTTGCAACGAGGATAGTTTCACATTGCCTCTGTAGTTTTACGTCACCCCTTGCAACTGCAAAATACTGATAACGTTTCTTTTTAACATAGAAACTTACGATGAGCACTCGTGTTTTCGGTCGGTCTTGTTTAGAAAAATAACCTTTAGATGTTAGTAAAACGTTTTTCGTCGATTTATTTTTTGCTTTCGAAAGTTTTCTTCCAATATTTTATATAACATCTATTTACAATACTGATTTACATGTTAATGCTTAAAGTTATCAATGTTTTCTGTTGATATACATCACACAATTAAAATATCTCACAATATATCTTATAAATGATCGTCACCACAGCCACAAACAGTAACATCGACGTGTACGATTTCGATATTTTCTGGAAATAATTACCTTCTGTTAATTGTATAGTCATTCTAAATGAATATCCTTAATCAATTTTCTATTGTACTAATACCAGTACGATGCGAAATGCAATACTTGAATTTCTTGTGCATACGGTGTTTGTGTAGAATTTTGTACCTGATGCAACGAGCCGTATGCGACCAACCCTATGAAGAAAAATCACTTAAGAATAATAATTACATGCTATTCTAAGCCCCCTGGAAACATAAAAATTGCCGAAGCTTTTTGTTTAACATTCGCTAGTAGTACGTAGCCCTAACCTTAGTTACCTTTAGTGTCATTGCTTCATCATTTTAGGAGTACAACTTACTCCAGTACTTCAAAATTACCATCTCAAAATTACACGGTGGTTTGATGTAAGTCGTTGATTTGTTTTTAGACTAAAGGAAACACTCAACGCGCTTGGAAGTGAAAACTTAAGAAAGATTGATTTTTGGTCTATTTTGCTTCGTCGTTACGCGACACGGCGTGAACGCTCTTGAATGGTGAAGTTGATGAGTTGACACTGAAATAAAATACACTTACGGTTTTCATTTACAGTTTTCAAAATTACGTATAACAAACCATATGTTATTACAAGCTATAAAACTGACAGTAGTTACTATTAACATTCATTCATCATCATCACAGAGTTGCATGTCAACAACAGCAACAACCCGACAACAGCAACGACATGCGACATACACACAAATAAACAATGATATTCATCAAATAGAATATTTTTGAAGGTGTGCAGTTGCCATTCTGGCCTAACATTACTTTCAGTACTTTATTCATTCACAATATCTCGTATACCTTTACTACTCCAAAGCTATTTGATATACGTACTATGCCTATGCAGCATGATATAAAATTTTGCATGGTTGACTACACGGAGAAAAATTGCTCAATTTGGTGTTATGACTAACACAATCATATACAGTTTATTATAATTGGTTTGTTAATTATAAAGACAGCATTTGGCCGTTAAATAAAATCCAATCCGTGGGGTAATCGTTTAGATCCTGGTTGACGAAGCAGAGCATATCTACTATGATGTTTACCGGTCGTATTTTATTGTGGTTTGATCTGAAGATTATTTAGGCTGTTTTCACAGTGTCTGGTAATTTTGTGAACATATTGAGCGATTTTTCTATTTCAGTATACATACTTTTGCACCAATAAGTATTTAAAGTAGTATGTATGTAATATTTCGTTTATTTACAATTAAAACCTCGAAGTCTTGTCTTACTCCTTCATTCTACATATACATTAGGATAAGTGAGTAGATATTACGATTAGTCAGATTGATCCATTTCTAAACAACTTTTGAGTTAAAGATGTTGGCAGATGTGTTGTCTCCTGGAATCTACAGTTCATCGAGAAAATATTGTTTGTAATGGGGCCAAATGACACGGGGATGACTTTAATATCAACAAAATGTTGCAGTTTCGTGGAGCAATAAAAACATTTGGTGTAGCTACGAGTTAAGGGTAATCATAATATTATAGACCCTAATCGACTTAAATTCAGGATCAAACTTCATTCAACTCAATAAAATTTTTAAAAAATTGGAGCAGAGTTTTTGATAGGAAATAATTCTAGGAAACCTAAAAAAGTAACAAATTACATCGTTGCGTTAAAAACGTTGAGTACGAAACAGATGCATAATAGTAACATTTTCAAGTAGCCTTGTACTGCCCGCAATACATACAATGCATCCATCAACAACTAAATTTCCGAAAGCGGTGGTGGTACTGGCAAAGAACAAATCCTGAAATATAACGACACAAAATAAGGTTGTCAATGAGAACAATTTTTTACACGTATGTATGATCAGGTCTTCGGTCAATTCGTCCTGAGCGGATTTCTGCTTGAAGGAGACAACGTCTGTCGAATGCTTATCTGCGGTTGCATATCCACTTGCACTTATAGCATCACTGATCGTATGTTAATCTTTGTTGTATATGATTCGTTTTTTGACGCTAAATAAACCATTATAGATATTGGTATTATTATTATGATAGTATTTTTTGTATTCTATTCACGATTTTTTCTACCGCACACAGTATTGGATCACTTTGTACATAGCATCAAAACATGCTAGAATCAATTCAAGACGGATAGATTTGGTACAGGACGAGCGAATGCAAGGTATTTTGCAACCGAAGACTAACTTTCATGTGGCCGAATCAGCCTATTCAGACGAATCCGCACCAGACGTATCGGCCGAATTCCACATCATCGTTTGATTACACTCAATAAATCTCAAATACACTTACATATTACGAAGTTTACGAAGGATCATGGTTAAGATAGTCACTTAACGTTAAGGTTGATTCTTCCACGTATTTGCTGCAAAACATCAATTGAAAAGCAAAGGTTAAAACATTTGTAAATTCTGAAATGCACAAATGGCTGAAGCATAAAAGGCAGGGCCTAATTATGGATGCTAAAAATGACAAAGTTCTCTTCGTGTTATCGTTTCCCCTTCATCATATAAATATCTCAATACTATCCCGTTTTCATCGTTTCTTGGTATCCAATATTCTTCGAAAGCTCTGTGAAGACTCTCGACAATTTTGAGTAACATAAATGTAAGCATTTCCTTGTTTCACAAGGTTCCTACCTGGAGTACAACCACTTTACTAAAATAAAAACGTGCTCGTTCACAATAGCAGTGCAGGGCTCTTAGCTTCCCATACTGAAACATTTTAACCTCAGGCTATCCCAGCAGTCTTTCGGCTTGTTCCAATAGCATTCTAAAACGTCTCTGATATAGGCTATAGCTATGAGCTTTTGTAAATGCGAGTTTCCCACTATTACCATAAAATTCGATAAGCCACATACCTAGCAAGCACTAAACACCTATGTATTTTTGTCGCATAGTATTCGCATCTTCGTTCTGGCAACTCATATGTAGACGATTGTTAGCTGACGGAATTGTGATGATTATCATAAAACATAATCTTGAACTAAAACTGGTTTTTAAACCACATTGTATCTTGGGGACGCTTTCCATGGTGTAACACTAGAACATGGCAGTTGAAAGGTGCCACCACCCGGAAATAAATGGTTTTGTCTTTGTCAAGCTAAAACGCAGTACGCTCAAAGCGACAAAAAGCTACAAACAAGATGAGGTGGCAGAATTTAAAGGTGTATTCTCGCTTCCTACATAAATGGCCCTCGCTGAGAACAACAAAGGCAGTTGGAAAAGATAAACTTTTGAAGTGAAATGAGTAGGTTCTATTGCTCAGCGAGATATTTTTTGCGGGTTGTTTCCAGGAGAGACAAATAGAAAAGATGCCGGAGAGAAAAGGTATTGCCGGAATACTAAAACCCAAACAGGAGTTTGTGAAATCGGGTCGGTTAGCAGGGAAAGGGGTTAAACTAAAAAAAATAAGGTAGAATAATGGGTATGTCTTTTTTACTTGAATCTTAGTCATCATATGGCACATGACACGGATGGAACGAATGAAGCGCTCCCCTAAAAGTTTGTTTTGAGCAGAGGAAAGAATGTGATGTGATGACGGTAAAGATGATGCTATGATGTGAGTGTAAAATATTCATAGGATTCCGGAGCTTACGGGAAAACAAGATGATGCATGTTAGGGAATAAAGATGTTTGAGTATGCGAAAAGAGTCAATGATGTTGCTTAGTTGCTATTTTAGATGTAAAGTGAAAGGAATATTCTCCGGGATAGGAAAAACGAGAAAGTGTGCCCTCAAGACAGAGGAAAAGATACAACAGGGGCAAATAGATAGTCGATGTCATATTATGCACTTTTCATACATAGATGTTCATGTGACACGAGATGTGGGAATCAGTGCTGTTTGAGGATAGAGTTGAGCGAATATGGAATACATTATCATGGTAAGTAGGAAACGACGGAGGAAACAAGCAACTTTATCTGTCTCCGGATTTTAGGTAGATGTGGTCATGCACCTTCTATTGTCGCATTGCCATGACGGAAGTTACCTATGTACATGTAGCGAACTATCGGAGTTGCGCATCTTTATCGAATACGAAACGTAGATCATGTAAGTTTGCACATATTGCACATTGATGGTAACTTTGACTCGACGAGTCTGAACATACAGGGACGGAATCTAGTTCTAGTTAGGAATTTTATGTGCCCAGCTATTACTTTTATAGAGTAAACAAAAATGAGAGCCGCTAACGTCGAAAATGGTACACATTACTCTTCGCCAAAATATGATTTTCTCTGCGAAAATTAATAGTTGTTCTTATGTTCAAACTAAAAATGTATTCTAGGGTGGGTTAGAAAATGTAAGTTGCTACTCCTACAGATAAGATTTTATAAACAAATGTTATTGAACACCGCTAACTATGTAAATGCAGTTTCCCTTCACACGTGCATAGTAATTTCCATTCTCCGACTATTAGGAGTAATTTACTTACCTTTATAGTACATTTCCTTGTGCATTGTAGCTTTGCAATGTGAGGTCTGAAAATCAAAAAAAAGGAAAAATAGTTCTTATTAATTGTTTGTTGTAACGAATGAAACCATCGGAAATCTTTTTTTTTTTTTTTTTGAAGGACTTCATTGTTATATATTTTTTTAAACCTGGTGACAACTTGTAGGTCTTTTCGCACTGTCGAATTCTTATGAATTTAGAAATACACCACATGTCCCTCGACACTTTTTCGAAATACAATTTCCTCTACAAACTTGAAAGCATTCGGAAGTGTTCAGAAAGATTGAAACGATCACGACAATGGTGCTCTATGTTCTTCCTTCCCGGTAATACACCCTCCTTTTTTTATTTGACAAAAGCGTGTTTTTTACATAACAAAACGTGAGTAGTAGTGAAGAAAACATTAAAAAATAAGTAGACATAAGAAAATTGTCGTTTCTTTTCTATGAATTGGTAGCTTTAGTTTGACACAACGCCATTGCCTATAAGCTTCGGGCGATTTCTCACCTGCAAAAATTCCCACATTACATGCGAACTATTCATTTTTCTTTCTAACTTCACACACACAACCAAGATGAATGGATGGTTGTATGGATGACTGAACGGATGAAACAAAGAAGCTTGTCTGAAAAGGAGACGGGGAAAAATTCTCCTTGGCTTCGTCACTACCTAATTTTTAGTAGTATGGCCACCATATTCATTCAACTGAGTCAGGTAACGAACCAAAACTAACATTATACGACTCCTTTCCCCCTCAGTACCACAGACAATTCCAAAAGCTACCAGTCACACTGATGGAACAGCATAATGACAACAGCAACTCTGAACCAAGCTTGGCAGCAGTGTTACACTTAATGTTTTTGTTTCTCAAAGTTCAACTCAAGCCAAGGATCATGTTCATGACGATTTACCCAAATCCAATAATAAGAAAATAAGAGCAACTCCAAGTTTTAGGATCGAACCATTCCTCGGACAACAGCTCAAGGACGATAATGTATTATTGCATGAAAGTTTGTACTCGACTATTACTGGTGAAAGCACAACCGCCACTCACATGCACAGGATAACGCCATGTGCTTGCGAGGAATAGGATGAACCGGCATACCTATTCTACTGATTCCATGTTTTACAATGCAACCGTTTCAAGGGTGAGTGCACTATCAACAACCCTACAAATTCAAATGCGTCCAGGGTAAAAAAAGCAGAAGTGCTTTAAAAGAGATGAGTAGAAGCATAACCAATAACGATCTTCCAGTTGAACAATGAGTACCATTTTTGCAACGTCATTCTATGATCGCGAACATCGTCTTTAAAACCGAAATTTTCGTGGATATTTAAACAAATTTCTGAGAAGAAAACTTAAGTACGCAACACTAGGAGAGAATACTAATAAGAAACTATTTTCTTGTCATAAAGCTTAGAAGTGTGGTGCGTAGACCATGAAAGACGAGGAAAAAGTATTGAGTGACTTGTCACAGTCAGTCGACCACCATCGTGTCAAATAGCTTTCATTTTCTTAGCTTGTCGTTCCTGCGAAAACCTAACGGACCCATTCTACTGTCCCAATCAACTTTTTAGATTACGTGAACACAAAAAGGAAAGTTTAATTTAGCTACTCATGATAATTGTAATACTTTCCGACAAATGTCATTGCCTTTTTCCGTGTTCACAGCCAACTCACCTTACAAACATTCTGTTTTATATTCTTTTCCATGTTTACTTTACTTGAACAAGGTAGTGACCGAAACGTGACGTGGAGCACACGTAATGATACTGATAGTAATAAAAAAATAAATGACCTTTCTTCTTCTAAACCGGTTACTATGTTACTGCTTCTTCCACGCTTTGTAATGCATTTTGTTTTCATGCTAGAAAAAAACCCTCCTAATGTGCTGAAACTGAGAATTTAATTACAAATTTGTGAACCATTTGAAAAATGCATGAGTTTTGGACTGTTCCCCTGGAATTTTTCCTGCAGCTACACGATTTCGTAAGCCATAATCCATCCATTCTATGTTCAAACCTCGAATAGGAGAAAAAGTTTACTTCTCTTTCTCAGCCAAATAGCAAAGTTAAGTTTGATGATGAAGATGGATAAGTAACTTTGGAAAAGTATTATTTGGCGATTTTTCCATCCCGGCTCAGTCGCTTACTTGTTGGCCGCCCAAATCTCATTGCACTACGAACATACCAATTTGTTAATGCAGATATGTGCACTGACCAGTGTTTCGGAGATCATATCTATGATCATCGTCTCGTCTATATTCTTTTAACTAAACCGTTCTGCATTCCTCTACTGCAGAGAAAACGCAATATGGGAACAACATAAGTTTCACGATGCGAAAATAGAGACAACTTAAAGCCCTGCATCCATCTATCTCCCCAAGAGCCTTACTCACTCTCCACCTTCACTATTTCACGTGAATAAACGGCACGCGTAAAAAATGTACTGGTTGTAACGTATGGTGCGAAACTAATCGTACGTTTTCCAGATACGTGTGAACCGACATTTTTCATCTAATCTTCTTGTAACAATTGTATGCATGCATGTACAATATTTTCTTGGAACAGAAACATCCCGCGAAAAATGTAAGTAGAATTTACTAGCCAATGGACACAGTTCAGAATGGATGAATGTACGGACCAGTCGACAAACGAAATAATATATTGCAGGAGCGAACTGAAGATAGAGTGTGAGAAGCAGAGAAAACATTCGTCTTTTCTCTCATGATGGGGAACGTCAAGATTGCCGAGCCAGTAGTAAGTTGGTGTGGGATCAAAGATCACTTTGTCTCCCGATTCTATTTTTCTCTTCCTGCTGATCCTATCCAAAGCTTCTATGCTTTTGTCCTGTATCTGTCCATTTCACTTAAAATCTTAACTCGTAAAGAACACGACGTAAGATACGTATATCCATACACATATCCACAAGTAATCCATATCAATCTTTTCTCCGCTACTCTTGTATTCTGATGTGATGATACTGAATGATCCTGATAGGGAAGGACAGGAGAAATGAATGCGGTTGAAATGTAGAAAGAAGCGTGTTAGCGGCGCATGGGAATAGCACGTAGGACACCTGTCCAAGTGGTTTGTGGCAGAGAAAAGACAAGCAGAAAATATTTTGTCTCTGGATGGAGACAGGAAGGGAATGAACAGGTACAAAATGCAATTGAAAGATGTATCACTTTCATCCTGCTTCTTATTTAAAACTCACCTGGGAGGAAAGAGAGTGGATTTAGTGGGTTGTTATATGTGGCATGCTGCATTACCTCCAATGGTCTGCATTGTGGAGCAAGGAAGGATATTTATTTGCTCCATGTGGTTTTCACTTGATCTGTCGCATAGGTACGCTTACGCTACGATGAGTTTTGATGGAATACATTCTGCATTTACCGCAACATGCGGAGCAGGTTCGGTCACACAAAAATGGAAAATTGAATTATATCATTTTCTCATCCGCATGAACGCAGAGATGAAAGAACTATTTTCTTAAAATGGTTCTATTATGTACGCATACCGATTTTTATCCAATGGAAATTTCTTTTCTGAACGTGAAGATTAAATATGGTTCTTTAACTGTTAAGTTGGAAGGAGGAAATGCCAATGAGATTAATATGGTTCACATGATAAATATTAACACTGTAAAACCTACCAAGCTCATATAGGTAGATAATATTTTTAAATTATATGACAAAATTCCTAATCTTCTTTTTTTTCTCTCGCAGGCTACTGTTACCGATGTTTATCAAATCTTATCAAAGGTAGATATTTGGCAACATTCTCCCAATGTATCGGGGGAAAGCATCTTTATATGCACCAGTGTGTAACACAGTCAATCTACCGCATCGTGTAAGCATGGAGAACCTCCTTACCTTTTCAAAGTCGATATTGGTACGGACCACCCTGTGATGAAGGGGTTGCGGTGGACGAAAGTTGCTGCCGAGTGGGGCTTTCTGATACTCCTTCTCCTCATTCCCTTCTTCAATCCTCATCAACTTTCTCAGGTAGAAGAGTTGCTGTTTTGTGATGTAAATTGGTTTGTTCAGCACAACCCACGTCACTGTTTCATGACAGGCTGGCATTGTCGTTGAGCCTTCGTATGTCATGTAGTGATCAGTGTTTGGCAGTAACGCTTGCAATGACAGTCGTTGAACCTGAGCACTTTGCCCTGTGGTTATAAACATTAAATACGAAGTTTGAATAGTTTCACTCAGAAATTTTCGTTCAGCAATTTGGGTCTTTTAACGTACCACTAAATGTAATTTTACTTAGTTGATCAGTCAGTAGCCGTAACTCAGGATTGGACAGGTCACCAACCTGAAACAAAGAGAAACAGTTGGTTGCAAAGTTCATTATCAAAACATTAGATATAACTTCAGCATAAAATGACATGACATGATGTACATCTTTTACTCTTGAACGAAGCTGTGGATGCGTCTTGAAGGATTTGTGAGCTTATTGTGCAGCACTTCCCCCTTTGCTACGCAATCTACAGAAGGAGTGTATCATGTAACTTGGTTGCATTATTTCATACATTCATTAATAAATATATGTGTACATGCAAGACTTAGCCGCTTTACTACACGGACTTAACCATTTACAACAAACCTGTAAAGTTTATTTATGAGAAAACGTCACTTAAGTTTATTTTGATTTCACCTGACATCCCATTATGGTTACTGCACGCACATGCATGCATGCAAGGCGTAATTTACGTAATAATGCTTTCCGCCTGTGGAGTACGCAAAGAGAGAAAACATACTCTCGTCGTACATCTTTCTATTTATTTATTTTTTCCATTTCCACCTTGGCCGTACTCCCACTACCGGTGACAATCATTAGGGTGGAGTCGATTTACAAGTACCATAAACTCATAAATTTGTTCTTGTTTCTGATTTGTATGTTTTGCAGTCACGCTATATAGTCATATAAAGACAGCTTAAACACACTGTGTTCCCATTCTGTCTGATGCAGTCCAAAGTCGTCCAGTAATTATGCAATGTGAACTTGCAAAATATTTTGCATCACTTACTGGGTTGAGAATATTTTTTTTTTATTCCCGATTTAGACTGAAACGTGACCTGAACAATCACTCTACATGAAATGGTGGACACGTGACGTATGGGTTTTAATTCTACCACCAAACCTATTTTGGGCGAACAATAAATAATTTAGCACTAATTACTAGGTATGTATTTTTGAATTCTACGATCAGGAATCGCTTCAAACCTAGAGGGCCTGTAGCGACAAGCTAATAATAAATGCGGGGGACTTAATGTAATTTATGCAAGCCTGAGGATAATTTATTGATGATTTGCATTTCTTTATGGCACAATTCAATATAATCCAGCATCCAGTCATATCACTGTCCTATTTAGGTAACTAAGAAAATATTTTTCCTCGAGAAAACATATATATTGCCAGCAATTGTACCGGTCACAGTTGTGACAATCCTTGGAAGGGAATTCCGATCTGTTTATTCTAAATCTCAACAAAGTTTATATAATTTCAACCGTTTTCTATTTTATGTCATAAAATTTAACTTTTCTAGGAATATATTCCTGCCAGACATGTCGAATGCTTTGTATTTAGAAAAAATACACGACCATGTTAAGTACTTTATCCATTTAAAAATCTCACAATTAGCATAAATGATATTTCCTACGCAAAAGTCAGTTATAATTTAGTAATTATTGCAAACAAGAGCTGACTATAATATGTTCGAAGAAAACATATTACACGGACAATAAATTACCCATGTTAGCTGTTCCATTTCCTTTGTATGCACCGTTAGAATGCAGCAGAAGTAGCAGAAGAAATTCTAAGAAACTGTACACTCAACTGGGAAAACCAAGAATGAGAAAATGTTACAGTTCTTTTACGTTTCTGTCTTCATCATCAGAATACAAACTTCGTTGTTGCTACATAACGAGAAAAGTCAAGTCTATGTAAACGACTGTGAGTGAGTGAAGGAGGCAAGGAAAAGCAGAAGTGAATTTCCCTTGAGAAAATACACTTTTCCTTCTTCCCTCGTCGCTTAGTCGTTTCTTTCTATGTTGTTACGCGATTTCCAAAAAATTCTGAGGAAATCAAACGGCATTTTTACCGGCTTTGTCTTCTTTCTTCGCAAAAACCCAGGTAAATAAAGACGAAATGAAGAAGGAAATGGTACCAAATGTGCAAGCATATCGAACAAGCCGAACCGGGTTTTTTCTCTGTGGAGTTATAGCACAGAGCTACCCCTAAGTAAGTCAACAAGGGGGAAAATAGGAACAACGTGGAGAACTTATGGGAAAATCTGCGTTGCTCAGAGCTCACCATCCTGAACCTAGTTTTGATGAGTGGTAAGCTTGTCGGTTAGAATGAAAGGAAAGTACGCGAGAAAGAAAGAAAACATGTGTTAAACCAAGGAACCTCGTAAATCAATTACGAAGAGGACAGTTACTTCTCATTTCTTTCGGGATTTCTCAACCAGCAAATGTTCCTAGTGTATTGCAATAGAAATAATCAGAAATGTCCAGGAAGCTAGAGCTGTCGCACGTCCTTCGACTGCGATTGCAATATAGAATGTTGGACTTCAATATTTGCCAAAAGTTTATTAACTGATCGGGTAAAAATACGCATAAGTGAAAGCATGAACAAAACTTTTTCGAATGTAGCCGATCTCTGTAAATGCCAAAAAAAATATGAAATTTTAATTTACGGTTCTTATTCCCATCAGTGTTCGAAAGTACCATTCATTTGACAGATCACTAAGAACTAAAGTAGACGATATTTTTTTGCAGTATGAAATGAACATGACAAGTGGTCGAATGATAGTAAAGAAAATCTGGCGAGGAACATAGTACACAGTTCCTTTATCATTATTAGTTGCGCTTTCATGGGCTTTTAGCTTAGTTATTAATGAAGATAATGATAAATAAATAAAGAGAGTCGGAAAAAAGTGAGCCTTGAACAGCTATATTGTTAATAAATACCCAACAGTTAATAACGTGCCTGTAATTTTTGACGTTTAATGATTCCCTTGCTGTCGTCATCGTCTTTACGCGAAAAGCCAACAAACCAAAAATATTATCATAAAAAGGAACACAACAATTCTACCAGAAGTAGCTATAAAATTAAGCTTAGTTGGTTATATAAATTTTATACGTCAAAACAAATAACCCGTTTTCTTACTCTCCTTTTTCGCTTTTCATATAATATATTTCTAATGGATCCAATTTCAAGAAAGAGTAACAATATTTTAGTAGTTGTTTTTATTACATTTTGCGGCAGACGGGATAAAATCATGGTTTAATGGTATTTCTAAGCGCTCTCCGTTTATTTTAAAAGATGTCTTGACAAGCTTAATAAACGTGCACAACGGAAAGGCCAATAACTGACAGAAACCAGGCCATGCACTCCATCTTTTTTTCCTCCTTCCTTCCACGATGGGATAATCGTAACAACTAGAAACGTGTAAGGAAACCTCGGAGTAGAAATGTATTTCACCGTTTTAGGATACATTTATGGGGATTGTATTGCCTGGAATGGATGATATCAGTGTCACCTTCGTGACATTCTGACGACGGCGATGATAAAAGCCAAATAAAATAGGAAAGTATATAGTATTCTAGTGAAACGAGAAAATGTACAAAAAAAACTTTAAAATGTTCAAGAAAACTAGTAAAAGTGAACAGATGGAACAACGAGAAAAAAGGATGATTGAAGGAAATACTATTAATATGCTAATTAAGAACAGTCATGTTCGTTCACCATCGTCACCGCGACTTCTACGCGTACCCAAAAAGAGATGTAAACCCAAGGCCACGCAAAACAGAATTGGGGGAAAAAGCAATTTTAGTACTACTGCGTTTCCGTTGAAACCAGTAGTTCCTCCGTTTTAAAAGGACAAACACAAAAAAGATAATACATCAGCACTAAAACATGTTGCGGTTGCTATACTAGGAACGATGAAGACTAACTATGACCGTATAATAGGATAGTTTTGTAGCCAGTTGTAAAAAATCGCTCCTCGCGACGCCCCATACGCTTGTTAAGCTGTGTCTTGTCTTCTCTTCTTCGTACGACATTTTAACCTGCTTTTCAAGGTAGTTGGGCCTATTAGAAGTAGTCATGGTTGAATTTTAATAATTCAGTTTGGAAACGTAACAGCGTCACGAGAAGCACATACTACACGGGTCTTTGCATGCTGCAGTGTAATGAATACTTACTTTTTCCGCTCCCTAATAAACTTGTTTGAAAGGAATGGAAACAGTATTCCCTAGAAAAAAAATGTAACAAGCAGATTGGAGTCCCAAGTAAAATAGTGGAACAGGCGGCCGATTACTATAGTTTTATCGCTGTGCACATATTTTCCTTTCCGCTCCGCTTTGTGTTGTATGAATTTCTCTACCAACAATTAATTTTTATAATGTGTTAAACGGTGCATTTTTTATATTCTGTGGCAGTATAGCCGTATGTAATGCAATAATAGAGGAGAATTTTGTGGGAAATAGGAAGTACTGGGCTGTTCCTAATTAATGAGCGTACAAAAATGTAGTGACGAGAGCAAAAATGATGGTTATTATTACAACAAACAAGAAGGTATCGCATGTTCACTAAAGGAGGTTGTATTACCGCAAGCCAATTGAATTAATACACCTCTCCAAAGATGCTGGCGTATTTTTTCAGTGTAGTCTAACGTTTCTTACCTGGAGTAAAACAGAGATGGCAACGATCCCGTGAGACCTGTAAACGGCTTCGCTGAAGTTGCTGTACAGTTGGGAGTTGAAACCAAACATTTGCAGCTGGAAAATTTTAAAAAACAAGAAGAAAAATATCGTCATATATTAATCAGCAATCCTTCACATTACTACTTAATTCAGAATAATGTCTAGTTTGAAAAACTTTCTCTTCAAGTTGAGTAAACAAAATTGTTTTCCAGATGCGTTCTTGAGATATAAACGCGTAATTTAATGTAATTGTCGACGGAGAAGCCTAAGTTGTAAGTATTGTGAATGGAAGGTGTGCAAGGACGGGAATGGGCCGCATAGTGAACTAGTGTGACTTATACATATTTTTGGTGAGAGCAGGTGACATATGACCTCAGGACTATTATAACAGAATGGATGTTTCCTTTACAGCTGTACTCCTTGGTAAAAGAAAGCTATAAAATGTGTTTGAAGCAAGAGTGATGGTTATACTTGTGCATTTGATGACTTTTCCATTTTCATATAAGGTTTTGTTCTTATTGTTAACTTTAATGTGACGGTGATGATGATGACTATGATGCAATAAGAAAATCGTAGAATTTCCCTTTTGTTCGCCGGGTATAACCATTCACAATTTACTCTCTCATCAAGAGAGTGACAGTAAATAAATAGTGTATGGGGAACAATAAAATGCAGGCAAGAGAAGGAAGAATGTTGGCAGGACGGGACAGGAGGGAAAGGAAAGTACGAACAATATTGCTATTTGGCCGTTTGAAACAACAACAATAACAAGAGCATGACCTAAAGGAGAAAGTGAGTGAAAGGACATCACTGAGTCCGGGAAGAAGACAGGCTAAACTAAGAAAATGAAGGGAAAGAAAGAATTGCTACATAAAAAGGCTAATCAGTCACCTTGTCAATGTTAGGTCACTACTTTACCACAAAAATAACTTGAAGGATACAAGTGGCAACCACAAGGTCTTAAAGGTGCAGGATGTAAAGTTATTAAAACTTTCTCGTCGCCTATCAACGCATAAGTAGAAGCACCAGTCCTCTGGCTACAAAATATTTTCTGGACTGGGTGTTGAACACTAAATTCCCCAAATTGTACACATGTTGCCTTCTTTCTTTGTAAAAAACACCTTCGTTTCTATCGTAGAAAGCAAATTGGATGCGAGATGTACGAAATTAAATCGGTTCTTGGATAGCAGTTCGTCCTGGAAACCCGTGGACCTAAGCATAATTCTTTAAAGAAAACTCTTCGCTGAACCCTTGCATAAGGACAAAAACGCATTTCAAACCATCCAGCTCATCTCCATTAATTAGCTGGCGATACAAGTACTTTCAATTTACTTTGTGGCAAACAGCTCACATTTCCAAAACATCTGGTATTTCACTCAAGTGGAAGACTCCTAAAGGAAAAGTCAAATAATGGCAAAACTCGAGTGTCAGTTGGTCAACAGAGTATTATCCTACCTCTATTTCTGGCAGCCAAAGGTACACATTAACTCATTCGTTTTGTTTGTTCTTATTGTAACATCAATCCTCGTGTAACACGTTTAGACACAAAAAGATAAAAAGGGATAGAAACTGAAACCGTGAGAAAACAAAGTAACAAGCCATATTATCCGCCTTGTTTTATTGTGATTTCAAAGGCTGAGCAAACAGTGTTTTTACATGTTGCAATTCAGTGATGTTAAGAAAATGGCTAGAACATTGGTTACAGCATGTTTTGTGAGGTAACGAAACTCATCGGACACAAAAATGATGTGATTCCGAACATTGACACTAGATACATGTACTAGATAATGTGTGTTCAACATGAGGATATTGTTATCAGAGAAAGTGGTTTCGTATACGTGTCTGGATTTCTCCTTATTTGCGTTGGCCATGCCATATCACTCGGAGAAAAAGGATGGGATGAAGAGGGAAATGATAGTCATAGTAGTTCTATCTTTAATCCAAAAGAACGCCTAGTTATTTCGTGTAGAGCGATGTAATAACTGGTGGAGGCGAAAAAAGTACAAGAGTGTAGGGACTTCTTTTTTAACAAAAAATAAACGTCTGTGAGAAAACGGAATAGGGGAAAAAGCACAAAGTTGTAGTAACGGAACTGATATAATAAAAATGGAACAAAATTTTCCGGATGTACTTACACCAAGAAAAAGGGAAAATGGGATTGATTGTGGAGGAATGAAAAAATATCAGTGAGGGAAAAGGTGATGGTGGTGACGATGGTGCTGATATTTCGGGGTGATGACATAAGAAGTGGGGGACTCGTATAGGATATAGATTGGATCTGAATTCCATAGGAGAAAATAGAGCTATTTATATTTACGTGATAGGAAGACATTGGATTTGTAGGTTTACGCGTCTCACCTCTGCCGGAAAAGCATATCCATCAACAGTGTGCTCAGATCCGGCTTCATCACGCAGTCCATAGTGAATGTGAATCTCGTGAAATTGATAGCGATATGAGAGTGGACCACCTGTGATGTTAACCAAAGTTTTAGGTGCCTGGTTACCTGAGCCAGACATTCCTCCACTATTAGAACCCCCGTTGACTCCAACACCACTCATTCCTAAGGACCCACCACCCATTCCTCCACCACCGCCAGGGCCACCTCCAAGACTACCACTGCTGCCCCCTAAAAATCCAGTGTCTGAAATTCCTCGCACACCTCCTAAGCCCGCCAGAGTAGCCTCTGAATCAATGCCACCGGAACCATTTTCTTCGTCCCAATTTCCCGTGTAGAAAATGACGCTGTGCCCCGTATTTGTCATAATTCCATTCACCTGCAGTACACAAAAGAAATACGAATAAAAACCAATCCATTTATCATTTTCGACTGTAACATTACAACTGAATTTTCCCATTAGCCACTATACTCTCACAAAATTGTACTATTGGATGCTCCACGAAAAATATGGAAGGGGTAATAAAACCGTAATGTAATCTTTCTGGATGACTATCGTTACCACTTCTGTTATTACTTTACCATGGATATAGTTCCTATACAAGTATTACACCTTTTCCAACTGTGCTTGCAGTTTACTTATAGATAGGAATTGTGAAATAAAAAAAAACAACAAACAAATCGAAATCTCACTCAATCGCTAATGGGCTTAATGTCAACACACCATTAGCCCCTTTCTTTTCCTTTATTCATTTTTACATTGTACTCCGAACTATTTTCATTCATTTCTCTTGCTCCACATGGAGTCTCAATCCTGCTTTCCCATTTTATCATCTACCCATTATTGGCAATAATAATGCAAACGAAAAGGTAGATCACCATGAGCTCAAGTCCTCACTCAAAGGATTACGTAAACAAGTACGACAAAGAAATGGATGTTTACTACGATACGTTTTTTCTTGCTCTTGATGTAGAAATTTAACCGAGAAACTACGGTGCAATGAGCGTCATGTGGAACTGGTAAAATGTGAAAGCAAAGGTCATTCATAATTCACAAATTACATTATTCTGATAGTTCAGTACCCTGCAGTTTCGGTAGTTACAGCATTAACTCATATCATCTCATGCTCTTGATAATAAAAGCTGTAAAGCTTATAAAGACGAAGCTGAAAGCAAAAGAAAAAGCTTAGATAAAAAGCTTAGTTAAAAAGCTGAACTAAAAAGCTTGGTTAAAAAGCTTAGCTATATAGCTTAGTTAAAAAGCTTAGCTA
>VICI01001081.1:0-26099 GCA_019593645.1 Akabosia matsudoensis | reverse complement strand
AAACTGTGTAACAAGCATGCCCTTAATGATGCTAACCAGTGTGCCAAGTCTCAAGTCTGTACGTCGATGCGTTTCTGAGATTTCGCGATAACAGACGGACAGACAGACGGACAGACAGCACTTACGATCTTATAAAGCAGCTTTCGCTACTTAATAACTGAGGCATGAGGAAAAGAACCTTACCGGAAAGACAACACCAGCCATGGTACAAACGTTCCACTCGAACACCTGAATTTACTATTCCGTTCCGTTCCATTTCTATTTACAATTTACTTAATGTTATTTTTGAATCGTCTCTGCATAGTAAATTCGATAAATTAAGTCGTAAGAGATTCGAACCCGGATCCGGTGTTATCCCCTAACTTATTCTTCACGTTGCATTTACTCCCTAATTTTGATGTAATACGGTTTTATGAGAAGCATGAAGGCGATGGATGAATACTTCAATAACCGTTCCTGACTGATTTTTTTTTATTTGCGAGTTTTAAATCATTTTTATCATCATTGAGGACATCTCGACGACATCTAATGTTCCTCGACTATTTTTTACCAGGTAAATTAGAAGGTACACTGATTGTAGCATATCTGGATAGGTAATTCGCAATTAAAAAATATCACTTTGTGCATATACACCAGTAGAACCAAGGAGAAAATATTAAAAGCGGAGTCCCTTCTATTAAGAAGACACGTCTGCACACTATTCATAACGGCAAGGAAGAGGCTTAATGAAAATGAAACGAATGAAAGACGTGAAAACACCAAGGAACGCATGAGAGAATGGGGGACTAATGAGATAGCGGAAACAGGCGATTTAATCAAATTAGACTCATAAAGTCTGTTAATTTTCTGCTCTATAGGAAGTCAACCAAATCCCGTCAAGTTTAGCGTTTAGTCCGGGGTATGCAACTACTTCAACTGCGATTCTCCTACTTTGACAATTTTGTTGCCAACATGGTGTACTGTACGTACACAAGAATTAAGTGTTCGGTGCAGTGCGGCTGTAGTAATATGATTAATACAAAACCATTACACTAGCAATCTTTGATAATGTAGTCGCTGATGAGGATGTTTTCGGTGAGAATAACATTTTTTTGCCCTCGCAAAAATGAAGAAATTTGTAAAGAAAAGTGTAAACACATTACCATAAATACTCAAACGAGGTACTCGTAAAGGCACCAAACGTTGAAAATAGCAATGTTTTTGCGAACACTTCAACACAGTTTTGTACCCTTTACCCATCCGAAGAGCAACTTTCTCCACTTATTTTCCCCTTCGTTTGAAAAGGAAAAATTGTTTTTACACGAGAACTTTATCTCTAAACGTTGATACTTTTATATTTCCGATTGGAGAACTTTTTCATTTGGCAAACGGGACTGAGTGAGAGTTCTCAAAATGGGACACTGTGAATACATACACTCAAACAAAGCGAAGACTAAAGACAGGTTGATGACTTTCTAAGTAAAAATGTTTTTCTACACTTTCCATGATTACAAGAGCCTTTAATTGAGCTAATGACGCAGAGAGTAGTTTTGGGTAATGTTTCATCGCTTTTTAGCTGTTTTTCTGGAAAAAATTCAAATCTTCTAAAAAAAGAAGAGAGCATAGAACGATGCGTTTGCACTTTTTTTGGACATAACTAAGAGATGAGTGTGAGGAATGCCTTTGATATTAAGAGGAACTTCTAATGAAAAACGTTAAAAAAAGACGCTGATTATGTTGGAATAACATAGAACGTGAAGTCTCTGTCTGAAAATATACTCATGACTCTTCAGAAATTATCTACGCTAATTATAATATGTAACTTTTGCGAAGAACTTACAGATATATCCAAGTTGTTTTTGCTGCTTTGCATGGCTAAGAAAAAATTGAGAATGATTGCCTAAGCCGTCAGGATGTACTTCAGTTTACTATGATAACGTAATTTTTGAAAAGAATCAGCAAATAGCGAATCATGTGTTTTGATTCTTATTTAAACCCTATCCTATTAAAAACTGTTTCATATTCCTTGAGAAGCTACATTTCCAAGTTACACACACATGTATGCAGCAAGAGAGAAATGTTCAAAGGTTCGAAAGAGAAATAAACACAAAAAGGTTTCCTGTATAAGAAAATTAGTTAGAAAAGGGGTAAAACTTAGTATTGGGTATTTAAAAAAGGAATCTATCAAGAATCCATATATGCGCATTTTGGCCCTTGAGCTGTTCTCTTTAATTTTTGTGCTGACAAGAAGTGTTCTGTCCCTGTCCAAGTGTAGACAATGAGATCGTGATTCTCATACGAGTGCTATCAAGATCTTGATAATGGCCGTGCCATATACAATATGTTCCCTTCGTAGTCGACTTTGCTGACGCTGTTCCCAAAAACAACAATGTACTGTGCATTCACGACGACCTGTCCGGTTCTGCCATTTACAATGTACAGAGTTTTAGGACATAGCGACGTGAACAGAGGATATGTGCATGCTACTGAGTTACGTTACGTTTAAGTTGCTAGTCACAGTTATTGCATTTCCTAAACTTTTGTAGAAAAGGAAGGAAATCTTTTACGTTCTACATCTGCCTTTTATGTTTCATGGGTATTTCTGGATGGTCTATTTTTCCTTCATCTTTACTTATTGTGAAACCACCATCACGACCGCATCAACCTCGCCACCAACACTTTTTTCCGGTACGATCGATTATACACCAAGAACGACAGGATGGAGTGCAATAAGTCTATAAATAGAAGGAAAGTACAGGGAAAGCTGTGTAAAAGGTTGCAAAGTTACATGAATGCATGGACAATACAATACAACTGAACGGATACACGTGAACCCACACATAATATGGGCTGCGGAACATTTGGGCAGACACTTAAAAAGAAAAATTACCCAATTTTGTTGTAGAAATGACAATCTTTCATGATCCTCATCTATACATAGACCGTGAAAGGTCATTGCTGTTATTTTTATCGTATTATAGTGACATTGTTTTCTATATTTTGTTTTGTTCATGACACTCGAATTCATATCGAAACTTCAAAGATATTTATGGGAAGTGCTCATAAATAATAATAAAAATATTTCAGTAATTATAGATGCTTCAGCTGTTAGCACTTCTTAACAAAGTTGCCGATGTCGAAAGAATACTTGTATTGACAGAACAGAATTGTTCGCTTGCTGATATCTAATTAAAGTCTCTGTTTGCTATATAGTCTCAACAAATCAATTTCCTTTTGTGGAGAACGTAAAGGACAACTTTTGATAAAGATAAGGGAAATTCCTTCTCTACCCATTGACAAAATACGAGTTGGAGCTAAAATAATACGAACGAGCCACTGTATGAAAAAATGTTATTCCAAGCCCTTCCCTGGGCAAAAGTCATCAGATGAACTTTTGACGTAACATACAAACGATACAATAGATTCTGCAAAAAGGTAATTGATAACGTTCCCAAGAGAAATGTCAAAGCTAACGTCCGGATTTACGCACAGCATTTCTAGGATCCATTAATGAAACCTGGATACTGCATCGATATTGACGAATCCTAAAAATGGGGCAAATATAGAAAGAAAATACGGATTGGAATTAAAAATACCTAACGGAAGTCGTGTCTTTACTAACATTTATTTATTCCCTCCTGCAATATTGGTAATCGGTGAAGGTGAAAGTGCGATGTGAGATTAAAAGTATTGACAATACTAGCATCACAATGGATTCTTGTGTGAGGGATTTTCATTATGAATGACAACCTTTACAGAAGTTATATATAGAATAAATACCTGGATCTTTCAGTTTGGTGTAGAATACGAAGACCTCGAGATCTTTTGATTCTTAAAATATTGGGAAAAACATTTTCTCTTATTGTTTACAAAGCCAACCGAGCCTTTGAGAGGCAGGGTTCAGGATATTCATTTATCAATTTGGGATCCATCACATCACCATCATTGAAACCAGGTACTTTTGTTCTATTCTTATGGTTTTCTTAGTATTTTCCACTTACTTGTTTGCCTCTACGGAGTACTATAAATGCACACACATTTTTTTTCTTCTTTTCATTGGATAGCATTGGTACATCAGGACTCCTGGGAGTGCATTTGGGTAGAATGTCAAAAATGAAAAGTCATTCGCAACGGCAAAAAATCACTCAAAGCAATGATGACTATGAAAAAGTAAACTTCCTTCAGTGTAGCTTCGATTGACACAAATACCGTGTCTAGAATTTTGATTTTCGATTGTCAACTTTTCATCTGTATTAATATGAAAGCCTAAACTTTTGTGCAAAAGTAAAATTACATATTATTCAAGAGTTTTTTTTTTGTGAATATGCTTGTCAACGTAGGTATATTACTTTGTTGTGCAAGTATTTTCTGTTAGCTCTGGAGCAATTGCTTTCATATGTTTGTTACTTTTGCTCTGTTGTGTGTTTGGTATTAAACATGCAGCCTTAGGGCGAAGCGTTTCCCGAGTTTTATTTCATCATCAATAGTTCAACAGTTGCTTGTTATTATTGCATGTTCCCAATAAAAAAGACCAGGAAATCATCAAATGTCTCTAGTGATAGTTTTGGTAGCATACTCTTAGTAAAACTACAGCTGCATATCGACATACAAATATGGACATATAGTAATCTTTTTATGCCTAGGCCTTTACTGTTTCACATTTTTACATCATCATCTTTCCTACCCGACGATTTTCCTCGAAACAACTTGAAGTGGTATCCACCAGAAACTACATGAAGAACGGAGAAAAAGAAACGACTGAAAAGGCCAGAGCTGGTGCTGAGCGACTTCGTGGGCTGCGTTATATTATTGAAAAGAAATAAGATGGAGTAGGTACTATGTTCACTCCGTCAGTGACTGACGAGCAAGGAATTTAGAGAAAGCAGTCATGCAAAAACTCGTCCACCCCGATCCACAACAAATTGAACATATGTTTCTTACCCGTAAGAAAGATATAAGATGTTTCGTGTTTTTTAAATGCACATACAATTTTAGTTTCAGGTCACAAAATGCCCACAACAACAACAACAACAACGGAAGAACGGATACTGTTGTATCAAATGGTTTGCAGCACCGAGGATAAAGCATGAGAATTTCATTCCAAAGCCTTTTCCTTGTCTTTTGAACAGCATGTGCACCAAATACCTTTGAAGAATGCAAAGTAATGCAACGAAAACGTGGGATTGACATTTTGTATGTACGTACTGTTTAATTCTAATACTTTTTTTCTGTTCACATTATTTTCGACTTTTGACGTTTCCTTTTACGATGCTTGAATGTTTGTTGGTCTAGTGTGGCTAAGAGGCATTAGATGATTAGACGTGCCACTAATATGACAGCATTTCAACAACCTAAAAGCTCTTTCTATCGTAACCTCAAGCTGTAATAGTAGCCTTCAATAATGGTATGACACCGATTATGAGAAATTGTGCACGCGCAATATTTAGAGTTTACGATGCGCCCTACGTATGTAGTATCTGATTTTAAAATAATTCTCTAGTCATAACAATCTTTTAGCCCTTTCGTCAGTATTATTTATGAGGAAGCTACGTTTTGGCATGTGCCCTAACACAACTTTGAATAATAATTTTATCTTATTTCTAAAGTTTGCCCTGGGAAAATTGAGTGCTCGTGATGGCATGCTATGAAGTGAGAAAAAGTACAAGGATAGGTCATATACGATTCTATTACTTCAGCTAAATAATCCTAAAACATGTCTCCAAAAACAACACCACCCACAGTGACGCAATCATGAAAGTTGAAGAAGGAAGGTTACTTGGAGAGAAAATTGTGTTTTCAGAACCTTTCTGCAATACATTGGGGTTTTGGTGAAATGATCTTACTAACAAAACTAATGCAACTCTTCCTCAAAGTGTTACCGTATACTTTTTCCAAACCTCCATTGTAAACTTGTGCAGGCACAACAGCGATGGCGATTTTGAAGTGAATAAGCAATGTACCATATTTAATTCAAAGCGATATTCAGGCAAAGATAAATGCAGTACTTCGCTGTGCTTCGTAGAAATATACTTGTTCAAGGGATTTCCTAGCTCCTGTTAATTGCTATTAAAGGTGGAACATACGGACTTCTCACCAATTTACAACCCATGAGTCATGAGCACGAGTTCAGAGAAAACTAGAAAACTTTCACCTTGCAAGAAAGACAACATCGATGAAGTGACGATGACGACACAAGTATACTTGTCACGGCTTGTCTTCCCTCTGTTGATAAGAAAATCTGTAAGTATTGAAAGTGAGACCCGTCAACCTTTCAATAAAAAGTTCGGCAAATGTGAGTTTCGAAAGAACTGAGCAATTTCCATGCTATCGTGGATAGTTCCTACAGTCTTCTTCTTTTTTAAATCCATTCATACTCGAAACTATAAAAATGAGGCTGGCTTTGAAAGCGGCTCCTTTGGCTTGGCAGCACAGTTTATTTCGTTATACTTACTTACTTACTTAACTCTTTCATATTATACATTTTCAAGAATGAGCTTCAATATTTCTCATCGTCTCATTGAAATTCAAAGATAGTATCAAAAGCTTAGGCTTGAAAACGTTCGCACAATACTTTTGAATGTCGTTTTCAAGCCGATATGTAATACTACGATTGCAGAAGAATATGATGTCGGAAGGTACTTCGCTTAACTGTTACCGTAGTGTGGTGAAACTAGTGCTGCATCTTAATGGAGGAATACATGTGGAAAATTTGCATGTACATCTGATTTTGTCAGAGACAAGCAGAGAAAGTTGATTTCATTTTTTTCTCCATATTTTCTTTTGAAGGAAGAATTACCCATACAAGTACAGGTTCAGCCATTTTTCTCTCTCCAATGAAGATTTCAATGCGTAAAATTCTTGAGTTTGGAGAAAAAAAGAAATGAAGGGGTAGAAAAAAGATGACTGGTCTGGTTTATAAGCAAAGAAAATATTGTATGCTTGTTAACTGCGTCTATTATGCATATTCCGTTCTGTTTGAACAAACTTGAGAATACACAACTCATCATCTCCAGGATGGTGAAAAGAATAAATTAAATTATTCAAATTTTTCTTTTAGAAGCAACCTTTCTAAGTACTATTTTTTCATCGTGGATGTATATACACACAATATTAATTTTTTTACATTTTATTATGTAAAAATATACCTAAATATGTATAGAAACATGAAGCAATACGTACGATGAAATGATAATAATATTCGCATGGACATGGCAAGATGACATATGCGGTTTGAGCAGAGAAAGTCATTCAATGTAGGAATTTCTCATCCAAGAGACGAAACGAGACCATAAAGAAAAGAGCTTTTTTAAAGAATTTTGTGAAGCCGATGATAGCCAGGATGTTTGTGTATGCATACCAAACTTTACTTCAACTTATTCCTATTTGTGGCAAAAAATGAATCCTTTTGTTATTTCAATGGAGTTGCATGAGTGGATGGCCTTTGTTCAAAGATGACGAGAAAGTAAGAAAGACTACAAAAGCCATCAGCTCGCTATTCTGTTGATTGTTGTACAGCAATTCGGGAGATACGGCTTTGCTTGAGCCGAAATATAACAGAAGTTGAAAAAAAACGTCGCTTTCCCTTCTAATCTTTTTTTAGCTGGATGCTTAGGCATAATAAAATGATCAAAACGGTTTCTTTCCTCAAAGTACGATTTTGGAGGAAGACTCCCATTTTTCACTATAATATAATGTAACAAAACGTCTCCGTAAACTTACACTCCTTAAACTGTCGTTTAGGTTTATGTTTTGAATAATGTACAATATAGTCCGCAGTGTTTACGTCACATTATATTATAGTAAACAATGCGAAAGTTCATAAAAGTACTTCAAGTAAAAGATTTTAAGCTTTTAATTTTTCAAGAACAAAAGGGTCCTCGGGAATGGATTCAGGACAACAATTTGACCAATATCTAAGAACTAATATCTAACTTCTGTAAACCAATCGAGTCGGGTCCGTTCGGAGATGTTGACGCTAAAGAGTACTCCCGTGTATTCTTCTGTTTTATAAGAATGAATATCAGGGCAGATATCAGTATGAGTAAAGTCATAATTCCAATGGCGATAAGAATCGTAATCCAGTATTGATCTTGGTAAAAATGAATGAACCGTTATTTAAGCATGCGCGAAATCAACTTGGGATTATGATGTTTAGTGAACTACCTGAGGGAGATTCTGTTGTTGTATCAGTCAAGGCTATGTTCTCTAGTGTTTTTGTTCCATACTCGTTTTTCATTATCAAACTGAATACAGCTTTGTAGTCAGTTGGTTTATAGTCCACAATTTCCAGTGTAGCCGCATAATTATCATCCTGATAAGAGATTTAAATAAATAAATGAATGAAAATATGTGGAATGTGCAAGCAAGAGTAGCTTAAAAGGCTCATGCATTACCTGGATGTTTATCAGCTTACTTTTGTACTTAACATGAGTACTAGGAATAAGGAAAGAACCACCCGTTGCTGGATCATATTCCAGTTTCCAAAAGGTTTCAACAATAGGATTTGCCGTAAAGAGAACACTAATCAAAATGGAATTGTTTGCTGTAATTTCCTGGGTAAATTGTTTCGAAGACGTAAGAACAGGAAGATCTGGCAATGAGGAAAGAAGAACTGAGTCTTTGGATGCTCTCAAAGTTTGAAATGAATTCATAATTAAAATAGTTCGAATTGATGTTTTAGTTTACATGTTATATTCATTAAAAGCTGCTGCTTTAGTGTGTGTATTTGGCCTTCGTCAACATAATCCACATGGCAGGTAAGGAATTTACCATTGTCTTCTGGGCGGAATGAATACTCAGCGTTACGACAAACAGTATTTGGATTCCTGTAAGTCATGTTGTACTGCTTTGGTGGAGCATTTTCGTGAAAATTGTTGTCTAAAGTAATGTTGAGTAAAATATAAATTCAAAGAAACATGGACAGAAAACAATTAGCTACAATTCGTTTGTTGGTTTTTATTTTACCGAGTCTCACAGTGACCGCTATCTTACTATTGACATCTACGCAGCATGAAACATTAGTGTCCTGAGGGTGTGTTTCATTGAAAAATATTCCTCGTGAAATGATGTTTTGCTCAAAGTACGGATTTCCGAGAGGTTTACTAATATTGATGTTCCCTAACCACATTTCACCGTTGTTTCCACTGAGTGTGCAAATCCAGTGGCTATAGTGGAACTCGGAGACACGGGATATGTTTAGTGAGCAATCCCCAGAGTTCAAGCCGTTTCCCGTGTACGCATAGCTGCAGTTGCAGTACTTCATGTCGGGATTATTTAACGGAGATGGTGATATTACACTAACACCCGTTTGATTGATATTTATTATGTATCTTGATCCATTTCCTGCATCGGGTTTATTCGAAAATCTCTCGAATTTGCAGGATTGGATTGGCTTACTATTTTCTGACATACAAGATATTCTTGCTGGGCGGCCGGCCATCGCGAAGACATTTTGTAAGGGTATGGATCGTTTGTTCCTGGATTCATTCTCATTTGAAAATGCACATTGAAGGGGACACAAAATGCAAAACAGGTAGAACACTTTCAATTTGCACTTTCTATACATGTTTTTTGTGGTGAGATTGTACGAGGCTATTCAGAACAACTAGGGATTACTATACTTGAATGGTCACCACACTACCAAAGACAGGAGTAGTCACCAAAACTGTTCAGGTATTAAAATGTGTTTTATGCCCAGAAATTGGTCGCAATTGGAATCATTGTATGTTTACCTAGTGTAAATAATGGTAAAAAGGGGCGTTTTCTGATTAATGAATCCACTTATAACTATCACGTTAAGTTGCATACGTAAGTAGATTTAAATTTGCTATCCATAAAAACAATATGTAGCTGCACCGAATACAATTTTATCTGTGTAAATAGTATGAGCTTGCGTACATTATAGCTCTAACCCGCTAACCTATAATTGTCATGTGTAAATATTTTATTTAAGGGCAAACCACTTAGCTCTGAATGTTTTGTTGTGATTTTCGATGACTGTTTGTTTAAGTACTTTCAGCTAATTTTAATTAATTATTTTTTGCATGTACACTTTTGAACGTTTTGATAAAAGTATTTACCCATGGAATACGTATTATCAGTTTTGGGGGAGCAAGCTACAATAAATAGGACTACGAGTTCGTAACGGGTCAATAAAGTTTTACCAAAGGTTACATTAGGGCATATTTATTGTAAACGTTCGACATTCCAACGTCCAGTTGTAGGAAATCGTCCATATAGGAGCTTGTCACAGTACAAATCTGGTGGGGGAAGTTAGCTCTGCCTCATTAAAAACGACTATCAACATGAGAAACATCTCCCGTGTCACTGTGCAGGTAAGCCTTCAAGGCATTCCATGAGATCAAGAAGAAATTTTCTTTCAGTCAGGAGGGAACTATATTATGGAAGATCTGGTGTATGTCGTACTTGAGAAAGAGGAAATCATGAAAAACATACACAAGCTAGGAGATTCGCTTTGCTCTTCAGGAAGATTTGTAGTTTGGTGCGGTGTGAAGATGTCTTAGAATGTCATATTGGACCACCACAAACATTTCTTAGACTTTCCTTCTACTGGTTTCTATTATGTATTTTCTTTTTTCGTGGGTTCGCTTTTCTTCGCTTCTCCATTCATTTTTCCAATTATTCTCATCTACTCAGTTCCAACTTAATTCTTGCCGCTACTTCGACACACACCAAAAGAAAGAAAATGTTTGCTTCAAGCCTTTTGTGGGATTTTACTATCATATAGACGGTGACTGGTTGCACTAATAATAATGAGTTACGCACCCTGTGGTCAGACGTCCAAGACGAAGAGTCTCTCTTTGAACTTTCCTCGACAATATATTTCGTTTTACGGCCCCTGGCCACATAAAACTTTGTAAAATATTAGGCTCCTCACCAACACTTGCCGTGAAATCTACTGAATATGTGAATATGCTTTCTGAATGCACGCCAACGCAGAGGTAGTAAATAGTTTTAAAACGTCATATGGGCAAATATACGGAAAAGATTGAACTAGGAATGTGCTATGTTGTAATGCACGCGCTTTTATTTTTTGTTTTTGTTGCCCTCAAAGGCAAGAATTCGTCGAAACAGAAACAGAGTTGCGAAAAGACAGCAAAGGAGTTACATAAAAGTACACATTTTGTTGCACTGCTTTTCTTCTTGGTTCACGTGTCCAACAAAGCAAAGAAAGTGTACCCTTTAAAAAAACCAAAACAGGCGAGCCTTCACACTCTAGACGGTCATGTTGCTCGAGTGAAATTCAGCGGAAGCAGTTTCGGTTTATCTAGCAGCTTATGTCGTATTTTATCCAAGATCCGCTGAGATTTCTAAGCAAGTTCCTCGTATTATTAGTTTTCGTAATAGTACAAAGTTGCAGGAAGGCTTTCTGTATGCTTCCAATTGATCATTAATCGTAATACAACGAAAGAAAATGAACAAGAGTATGGCAAACACGCGCGTAGTGGCAAATATGTAGTCAATCAATCTGATTAATTGCGAACAAATATGCAGTAGGGGACAGGCAGTATTTGCCATTTTTATGCCAGTTTAGAATCTCGAATCACAGTAGTTTTGTCTACAATGCACTAATCTCTGGGCAGTAACGTGCGTAATAAAACACACCAATCCATGTTTACAAGAATGATTATCACTATAATTCTGCCATTTTTATGACCCAAAATCTACATCATAATATGTAGGAATGTAAATGGAAAAACATAAAGTTTTAATTGCAATACAAATAATTCCATTTATTTTTCAAAAGAAATGAATGGTTACTCGTCCAACATTCACAATAAAGTTAAACTAAACTATGAAACATTAAAGTTTCAGGTTTAAGTATCGTTATACTATTTTATTATTACCTTCATAAACGCGGGAAGAATGAAAAGTCATCCATTAATTCGTAGCAAAGCATCCACAGTACTGTAAAAACATCCACAATGATAGCGTCTATTCTATGCTGATCTCACCCACATTTCCATAAGTATAGAGTAAATATAATTCTAAACAGGTAGTGATGACACTCTAAAAATCTATGGATTATATATGGTAGTATACATTGTCCTATTGTAATTCAACGATCGCTTAAGAATTTTTAATACAATTCGTTTTCATACTCTACCTTTGGAGATAGTGAAAGGACAGCTTCGTATTGTAACGTATGTTGCAATTTTAAGTGTATTACAAACATTTTTATCTAGTCATATACTGAGTAGTTTAACAACGCTAGTGCTCCAGCTTGGAGCGATCTTGTGAAACATAATAATGTTGTTTTAAGAAACACTATTTTCCTTTTACTGGAGCTTGGGCTGGTTCCATCGATGCTGTGTACTCTACATGGAAATATTTCATGCTGCCTTAGAATATCAGTACATATTACTCATATGCCTTGTTTTGTAAGTTATGAAAAAAACGTAGATTTTTTATGCTAAAAAATCATCGACCACGAATTCACCATCATATTGTATTCAAAAGAAAACGGATACATCAAATTGGCTTTCCGCAATTTCGAAACCTAAAGAGCTTACATTATTTATAGTTAGATTATATCTTTTTATTATGTTTGTATGTTCTTATGTGTTATTCGAAGAGCCTAATGTAAAACTAAATCCTTGTAACAACCTCAAATAACAGCCTTAAAACTTTGATTTCTCTTTTTATGAAACTGTGTATATTTTACAAGTTGAAAATGTGAATAAGGAAACCCTGACAGGACTGTTCTTGTCAAACTACAAAAAAGAAGGTTTTTTAGAAGATTTTCAGTACAAGATATATACGCTGCAATATGTTCATCGCACACTTTTTGTAATAAAAAAGTCATAACTTTTAAACATTATTTTGAGTATTCACAGTTATTCTCTTACACGATGAAGACAAACGTGTGCACATATGACAGATGATAAGGAATAATATCATATTTAACAGTTTGGGTGGCATTTTCTTTCCTGCATAAGGAAACTTCGTAAAGGGAGCCAGAAGAGAAACGGAAAGCAAATGAACACTTCCCAGCGTACGTACCTCGCTCGTTTCCCGTCCAAATTCCGCTTCCTTGTTCCACGTTCCTTTTGACCCACAAGTTCATACATTAGATGAATCTTCGCCGTTCCAGTGGATCTGTTGCCTTACGAAAACATATTATAAAACATACCGCAAACCATTTTATTTTACATTTAAATAAATGTAGTATCGAGTGCGATCCTTTTTACAACGTTTACCCTGGAACGCTTACTTTTTTATACTTAAATATGCCTTCAATTCCATTTTTTGTTGATTTTTTCACAAATAGCTTTACGTATTTATACAAGCGTTAAGTTCGTAAACCTTTCAAGGAAAAGAAATTCAAACAGAAATTTCCTGGATCTGAACGCGTTTCTTTACCGTTGAGTTTGGAGTAGTTGATGTGTGCCTTTTGAGAACGCCAACAAGCGAGGTGTTTCCGCTACTTGGACTTGGGTTACTTGCACCAGTGGCACCAGCTGGGTTATTCGTGGAAACACTGCTTGCGTTTGTATTGGTCGCTGTTGTACACGTACTTGAGCTTGTACTACTGGCTGTGCCAGAAGGGTTGCCTCCCGGACATCCTCCTCCTGGACTTGTATTAGAATTGGAGCAGGAAGTTCTTCTGGCCGAAGGTCGATGCGACTCTGTCGCATCTATTAGAGTGTCACCTTGAAAGAAAAGTATGTTCATCCGACCATTATTCATCACAGTAACCCATCTGATAATATAATTCTAATTTATGCGGAAGCCAAATCGATCCTAGAAATGCTTCGTCTTACACTTTCACCACGGAATTTAATAATATACTTAGTCTGCTTGTATTAAATATCTTGAATCTATGTTTGCGAGAGTTGTGCGATAAGGCACTCCAGCTTTTTCGCCGACAGGAAATAGAAAAGCCTGTGAAATATGTTCTTTGACTCTGGCCACAGAAGACGAGCAATTTATCTTACGCGCTTGCCGGTCGAACACGACAGCACACTTTCATAGCATTTATATATTCAAACTTTCTCAGCGTTTCTCTAACTCTAACTTGCCATCCATTCATTTACTGCCAGAAATGTCTTTGACGTGAAAGAAGCAAAAACATCCCATTTTCTTTTGTACATTTAGTTCATAATAATGAAATGAATCCATAGTCGGTACACATCGTTAAGTTAACCAGATTCCCTTTCTCTTCTCAATTACTTTTCAATTCTCGCTATAACCTATCATCACCTACTCAAAAATATTCTCCTTGTTTTGATTGTGGGAATTTCTGAGAACGGTGTATCGTCAGGATTTTTCAAAATATTGCTGACATCCGTTATATGCCGCAAGTAATTGTAACTGTATTGATGATAATTGAAACTTGTGACTTAGATGTGGCCAATTGATATGAGCTGCTTAAACGCAATTTCGTCGCATTTTGCCAGTCATCGATTGGGGCTAAGCTTCCAATTTGTAGAAACAAAATGTTTAATAAATGAAATGCTTCCATCTTTACCTGCAACTTGGTTCATGTAAAGGCGAATTGCACTCTCAGGAATACCATCGTCAATGTCAGCAACGAAATCATCTTCGTTGTCCACGCAGTTATTAGGGTGTGGATAAGCGGTCTGGATAAAGTCAGGAATGGCCATTTGCATTTGAGGGGGTTGAAGTTGGTGACTTTTCCTCAGTGTTCCGGTACCCCCTCCGAGACACAGCGTAGCGTATGGATCTTGTGACATCGGCGATTGAAGGGACGGTTGTTGCAATGTGTGACATGAGGGATGATGTTGACGTTGATGGACGTGAGAATGATTCGGATTACGATGTAGCGAAACGGGACTTCCTAGTCCCATTAACGGGGACGACGATCTCGGTGATCTCATTATTGTTCCTGACGGCGAGTCACATTCAACACTTGATGGTCCAGTTCTAGATACATTACCCCCAGAATTGCTAGCGGAAGCCGTGCCAGCCATAACGGTGTGTTCTCTTGAAGGAGGTATACCAACCGGGAATTGATTCATTGCTATTGACTCAGGGCTACCATACATCTGAGCCCCACTATGGAAGTCAGAGGGATTCATTGAGGAAGAACAACATGGGGTCCATTTATACTCATCCTGCGTCATACGGCACACACACGGTTACGATCATTGGCCAGGAAGCATGGAACATGAAAAAAAATCGGGAAACGTACATGACAGCCCAATAGACAGGTATATGTTTACATATCTATGCTCTACGTTCATGGGCGATTATGTTGTATTAAGGTTCTGCGAGGGGAATATTGAGTTCGAGAGCTAGTTTTGCTTTGTCGGGTGTACGTGTCACTCAGCATTAAATAATTTACTCGACTTTTGTTCGTGCCGTTTTAATCTCTCACCGTTATAATTTCAACAAATTACATGCTGCCAACCATCATTACCACGCCAAACAAAAAGCCTTTGAGGAAGCACAAATACAACTGTGCATATCGCGCAGACTATACTCAACGCAGAGTAGAAATAGAATGAGAGTAATAGGAAAAAGAGTCAGTTCAACAGTCGGTTCTAATCATGTCATTTTTTAGCTTGTTTGAACACAACTGACTAGAGGCATATGCTGAAAGCAAATTCTAGCTGAATGGAAACATTATTTACGTATACAAAACTGTTTAAACTACAAACGTGCCGAATAACGCTGAAAATAAAACCGATACATACCTTGTATCAGCTTACAAAAGTCAACTTTTGTTAAGCATGTGAAACATTCAAGCCTAAACCACTGACGATGGAAACAAACACCACAGTAAAGTATTGTTCATGTGGAAGTTTTTTTTGCCTACCTGATATGTTGACTTTTGTGGGGTGCTACTACTGTGACTGCTCCGTCGACTTCCGTTGTCAACCAGATTGACGGGGATATTAAAGCCCCTTTTTCGGTGACACATAATTGCCGAGAAGACAACTAGGTTTAAGAGAATTAGACAAACTCCCACGGTTAGGGTTACAGTAAGTGCTGTTGTGTAGTCGTATTCCCCGTTCGCCAAACCCAGACCTGTGATTCCACCATTTGACGAACTAGATAAGGAGGCCCCCGGCTGACCTCCGGCTCCATGAATTTCCACTTCCACGTCGTTAGAGTCAATGCTTCAAAATAGAGAAAGAGAGTGACAGAAAATAATGAGCAACCTCGGACTGCAAAAACACATTGCAATTAATTAGGAGTGAGACCCACATAAATTACTAATGATTTGTTATCCAAGGATAAAAAATGAACATGACTGAGAAACGGATAACATTTCCCATTATCCTCATCATTACATAAAACTTGGAGAGAAGAATGGCCAAAAAATTACATCTATGTTTCCATATTCTGGACACAAAAAGTAAGGAAAAATTCTCCCTAGTGGCATGGCTTTTTCAGCCATTGCCGTTTGGAGAACGAGCAATAAAAGGATCTTACATGTCAGGGATTATTGCTATTATTATTGTTGTTGTGAGACTTTATACGGATTCGTCATGCTCCATTGCCCATCGTCCTACTACATCACACTAACATCATTACTACCATTACTTGGGAAATTCTGAATCATCAGATACACACACAGAAACCAAGCTATGTCCTTTTACCTGGTTTGTCACGTAATTTCTGTCTTTAAGGTTTACATAGGTGATTGAATAAACCCATTTTTCTTAGCGATTTCTTCGACTACGCCACTTACCCTTGTGGACCTTGCACGAGTAGAATCATGATGACGATGTGACTATTTGTGTGAGGAATACATTCTTTTATTTTACATGAACGCAGACCTGAAGTTTAAACTAAAAAAGTAAATCTAGTCACGTTTCGTACATATTCTAGAAAATGTGTGTGGGTTCAACAAAACGAGGCAATCTTTTCAGTGCAAAGAAAAAACATACATGAAACCACGTTGACCCTATCTGTTCGGAAATTATATAAAATGGCCGAGCAGCCGTTAGCATGGATCCTATTTTCTGGTACGCAGAGTCCTTGTTTTCCTGGTGAGATCACTTACGAGTTTGTTGCACAATCTTGGCTTGTATCACAAAAATGTTTAGTAAAAATTGTTTTCTTAAGGGACGAAGTGAGAGAAAATCAGGAAATAGAAAATCCATAAGATCCTCGGCCTTTGCTTGCTTTCGTAAGTCCTAGTTCGTAACATTTTATGACGATTTCGTTTCTCACGTTCACTATTTTATAGTATGGAGCATGATAGTTTATAAATAGGCAATGTAATCCCATATTGTACACCAGCAGTCTACGAAAAGCTGCTGCATAAGATGTACGCGTTTCAGCTACCTGGGTAGAACTTGTTTCCTCTTACTTCTTGTTAGATAGTGTCGTAAGGTTGGAAGACATCTAGTCAAAATTCTTATCTTATCATAAACCTTCCGAGTATTACAAGCGCAATCTCGAAGTAGTCAACACTCAACACATACAAAGAGAATATACCGGGTTCACTGCTTGTACAATACATTTGGAAAGCTCTTGTTGTTGTTCGCCACTTGAGTTAACCAATTCTGTGAGAAATTCACATTCGGCGAGAATGAAAGCATTAAAGGCAATATCTTCTCTCATTTTAAGATTCTACTAAATATAGGTAGCCATTGTACATTGATTCCAGTACAACGTTAGTGTGGTTCCCTTTCTTTGCATGATAACTTTATTTATCCTGTGTAGAGTCGACAGAAAACCCAGATAGAGGACGGAGAAAGTTTAAGTGATGGTGACTGTGGTGGGATGAAATCCACAGTATAAAGAAACCAAATTATGCCTCTGTATATATGGTGGGAACCAAAACTCTATTGGTTTGGAACAAACAAGACATCGGACCAAGATAGATGTAATATGTATTTATATGCACGTTCGTTTACACTTGTGTATAGAAAGAGATCGGAAGATATTTGAGAAGAGAAAATGAAGCAGCACATTGTCGACACAAAGCGGACTTACATAGTTAGTTGTTAGTGCATACATGCAACAGACGTTGTATGAAAAGTTAAAATTTTCCCAATAAAGATGCCTCCTTACCGAACGCTGTGCCGGGTTCCCTGAGTCAGTGGTGGTTCTGTCGACTCTAGACATTCTGTAGTTGTCAACGTATTCCCAGGAGAGGCAGTTTGTTGCTGGCCAATACCAGAACTACTGTTGCTGTTTCCGCTCAATACTATGCCTACTCCTGGTGCCAGCCCGAATCCAGGAATTGGATCTCCTAATGCATATGGTAGCAAGGGACGAACAGGACCTGAAAATCATATTGTGAGTATAAACACACGATGTACATATTTTAGAAAATAACCTAATGTTCGAAAGGTTGAAGCCTCTTAGTAACATTATGAGGATACTGAATTGTATGGAAACATAAGAAATCGTGCAAATGAATTTGACACCATCATCATCATAAAAACCAAGATTTTACTTCGGATCCTCGTAATATAACTCGATTTATTACTCAGAACTACTGTTGCTGTTTCCGCTCAATACTATGCCTACTCCTGGTGCCAGCCCGAATCCAGGAATTGGATCTCCTAATGCATATGGTAGCAAGGGACGAACAGGACCTGAAAATCATGTTGTGAGTATAAACACACGATGTACATATTTTAGAAAATAACCTAATGTTCGAAAGGTTGAAGCCTCTTATTATGAGGATACTGAATTGTATGGAAACATAAGAAATCGTGCAAATGAATTTGACACCATCATCATCATAAAAACCAAGATTTTACTTCGGATCCTCGTAATAGAACTCGATTTATTACCAAATCAAAGCTAATCTCGTTACTGAATTTTATTGTAGTAGGGAAGATCAGCTGCTCTTTTTCATACAGATTCTTTTTGACGGTTGCGTTGATCTCGGCAAATCTCATAATAAAATTGCTATGCTAAACAAGTGTAGCATGAAATAAGAGTCACAAACTTTGTTCGGAGTCGACATTCATTTCTAGTGAAAATCGTAGACATACATACTAACTTTATGACTAGCAACATGCATCGTCTATTGGCAATAATAAAGGAAATAAGAAAACTTCTTTCTTTTTGTTGCTGTTTGTTTAGTCAATCAAGAACACGCCTGTTTTTCTCCTTTTCAATTTTGTGGCAGTAGTGGTAGTGCCTGTCTAAAGAATGAAATCAAATCAGCACAAAATAGCAAGCGTTTACGTATAATATGTATGTTATAACGCCTAGCTTTCTTGGGCATTGTTTCTTTTTTCCAGTCATCTATTCTCTCAAGGACCACCAAAAGAGAAGCATTATATTTCGTGTTTCCCTTTTATAGAATCTCATAAAACGAATTTCTACTTTTCCACTCATTGTGCAGTAAGCATTCATGGTGTAACATTAGGAGAGAAGATGTCCCGATCTAGAATAGTATAACGAAGAAGATACGTTCCCGTGTTTCCCACTACCAAATGTTCACTTTGAAATGAAATGGCATGCGAATGTAGAAGCATTAATGGTAGAAGTAAGTTGACTAAAGGAATGCTTGGAAATACACTTGATTAACAAGTATCTTCCAAAAGTTCCATTTATTCCTACAACACTAAGACATTTTCCTTTGAAAATACATCCTTGACAGGTTGTCAGGTTAAGGAAAATTTTCAAAAATCTCAGTATACTGTAGACAGATACAAAGAAGGCATTCACTGTTACTGCGATAATTCTTCACTTTATATGTTTGAAGTTCGTATCCTTTTCACTTAACTTTCCCTGTTAATGTTTCGAAGGAATTATGTCATTATATGCTGCAACGAACATTACGCTGAGATGAGGATAGGAAATGGACATATTTTGCAGGTCATTTATTATTAAAAAGATTCTTCATTTTTCCTATTCCTCTCCTTCCGAAGTGAACATTTTCCAGAGTATTTTAAACAACCTACCAACATATAAATTCGGATTATCATCTTGGAAAGCATGATGAGCCAGGCTGACATCAGATCCACCAGGCAGATGAATTTGTGGTATTAAATTGAGCCACAGGGCCATTTTATGGCTACGATAATGGCTACGGATTTTAGGTTTCGTCCCTAGCTCCATGTAATTCTGCGACGATGGATCGTAGGGATCCCAGTGTAGCGAGCGGAGGCGTAGCCTTTCCCGAGAACTTCCACTTCCAACTGGTGCGTCATATAAATATAAAATAAACGGTTTGGTATTAAAGTAATATGGCTGGTGATTAAATAGAGGGTAAAAAATATGAATATTTCTTTGCATTTAATATCAAAAGATGAACAGCACAGCACAAATTCATGGAATAATACCGATGTTATTGTTGTTGGATCCCGGCACGGTCGTATCCTGGTTTTCCTGCTAAGCTCATCGCTAATGCTGGTTCATTCGCATTTGGATCTCTAAGTAAATCACACAAAAATTCGGCTTAACAGAATGAATCGTAAACAGGACTAACGTCTGACAAACGATTTAAAATTCTGCACTGATCTTTGACCAGGATTTTACGGTTATAAGAACTTAAGTTAGCATCGTATGTATCCACTCATTTCCGGCAAAAGCGCTGTGCCACTAATATAACTCTTTATGCTGGAAAATGTCAAAGGCATAGGTGATTCGTTGAAGTTTGATTAAATGACTCACAACTAGCGAAACTGTGGGAAATCAAAAGACTTTAGATGAATTTTGGCTTCTTTCTGTTCTGTAGATCATCGCGTTTATTTGTTGCTTGCTTAAAATTTCAATGTGTAAAGGTTTGCCTCGCCAACCTTTGTTTGAATTGTTGCTCACTTACTTGCTTACATTGAAACTTGGACTGCAAGCATTTTCAACGTTATAATTCACAGGAGTATTAATAAATTCCATAAATACTAAGAGAATGTAAAAAATGATTTAATGAACTAGATTCTGTGGGTTTCAACACTTTACTACCAAGCACACCCAGTTAATCCTGCAATTCCAGCTGTTTCCTCGTAATTAAAAACTTTAATCTTTTTGATCAAGCATTAATCTGCCCAACTGCCAACATTCCCACTATCTGACAAAATTTGGGAATGCTTTACAGTCACGAATTCAGAACGGAGCAACAAGAAACAATGTGCTACAAGTGTGGTATCATCCTGCGGACTCCAGTAAATAAATAAGCTATATGAAAAACTCATATCTTTCACCGTACTACTGGTTCTGCTGCCTTTAAAGTTCGGATAAATCAGATTTCGCTTTCCATAAAAACAAGCTTCTTCGGTAGCTAAACATTATAATACATGCAGCTAGCCAAAAACAACTTTGCTTTTAAAAGTAATGGGTTTATCCCGTTTTCATCATACTTTGGTGTATAGTTAGCCAACTCTACGGTAGCTTCCGGTAGTACATTCAAGCTAGCAGCATCTTTTTAATCAAATTCCAGCGTAAACATAAAACACCATCCTCTGTCATATACCATTAGTATTCATGCAATCATGTTTTTTACCCAATTTTCACCGTAACCAGAATGTGATACTCCGTTGAGTTTATATGTCACATTTTTACAGCCACATTGCGTTAATTTTGTCAACAAAATTATTTACGCTAAAGGGATAGATAGGTCGAGCACTAGGAGAGAACATATTTTCCATTTCATAATGAATTCATACCCGCTCTTGGCAAAGTTGGAAGTATAATGAACCAGAGTTTCGGAAACCACTGCATCCTGCTTACTAAAGTTTGCAAGGGATGACCATGGAGAAAGATACTGTTGGCTACCCAAAGCCGGTATATTGTTCGTTACGGGAAGTCCCATGACGTAAGGCACTACATCACCCTCCAGGCTCCCTAACCTCTAAAATTCAATTACCAGAAACATCACATGTAAGATTTAAAGAAAAACGAAAATATTATTACTGCAAATGACAAGACAAAGGAAAAGTTTTCTCGGGCTTTTTGTGAAAGAAAATAAATGTGAATTACACGATCGGCACTTTCGCCAAGGAACAAGACAACGCCGAAGGAACTTTTAAAATGCTGCTCATCAATTTAACAAGAAAAGGCTGAGAGGCTTTGGAGAGAGAGAAAGCGGGAGTAGATTGCTTGGAGAAAGGTACAAACGGAACGCGACACGGGCAGCGAAGGAGAGTAGGTAATTTTTCATTGTGTCTGTGCTTTTACAAGTCACACTCACCTTGTACGGAGAATGTTCGCTATCCATTTTGGAAGTATGGACGTGAGAAAAATGTAATACAAAAGTTTTTCCTTTTCTTCTGGAATGAATTAAAGCAACCTGAAGAGCTGGTCCGACAACTAAGCAGTCACTAAGCGCTTCGACTGTTGCATCCTTTAGAGGAATTGGATGCAGTATAGGTCGCTCCCAGTCAGTATACTCATTTCTAACGATGGAAAATATCTCTTGCTGGTGAAAGGTGAACACGTTTCGTACCATCGTTCTTAAAATACGGTCCCTGTGATCGGATTCGAAACCATTCTTTAGCTCTGTACTGCTAAGCTCGTGCACGCCCTCACTTGTGGTAAACATGAATAGTATTTGGGAACGGAGAAATTGCTCACTCAACTCTCCCTCCATCATCGACTTGGGATTTCTGATGAGAATATTGTCGACAAAGGGGGCAAAAGCAGGTAAGAAACGTGGGCTGTCAGGCACAACATTTAGCAGGTCGGAGAGATGCTTTCGGCGAAGACATGGAGCCAAATCACTTTCCGGATGTGACAAAGGCAGTCTTCCCACACAACCTAAGTGAGCAGATACTTGGGAGGCTATGTCTTCTGGACGTCGTTGCAGCGCCCAAGGGCTCAAAACGGATCCACTTATCAGTATCGCTCTTTGAAATAAACCTGGCAGACGACATAAAAAAATCAATGCTATCAAAAAAAATTCCTAAAAACGTATTGCATATCTTTGATGTCGAAACATAATGGGCAAATTTTCCCTATGTCTACTCTACAAAGACTTGAACAGTATTTCTTATTCTTATGCAAAAGCCCCTCCAAGAGGATTTTTTTTGCAACCAGCCATATTTTATTACCCGTGGTGTATTGTAAAGCCATTATCTATAACGTACCTTTGGCAATTTGTGCGACAAGCAAAAGATTAGCAATCACAGCACCAGTCCGGTATCCCAGAAGAGTTATCCTATTCCGGTCGCCTCCAAAACTCTCCCCATTTTCTCGTACCCAATGAAGCGCAGCGATTACATCCAACAAACCAAAATTGCTTTGTTGGTTGCTCGTTTTCAAAAAACCTGAAGGAACATTACAGAACCAATTACTGACATAAGGTCTCTTACCACATAATACAACCAACTGTGATCACCAAGTGGCAAATTCCCATACAAATAGAAAAACATCGCTTGTCTGCATCTGTATGCGTACAGGTGTAACGAAAATGCCATATGAGAGGTCTTCACAAGTGAAACTCTTTGGACTAGTATTTTTGATAACGTTGCATCTAACTAAAATGGCAAAACCAATGATAGTTTTCATAAAAACGATATAGCACTGATGAACCTTATTCTACTGACATTCTTTACGATCCTGAGGCTCCTTTACACTTCAGCATAAGTTTTTGTTTGACTACTGGGAACGGGGAATCAGTAGTTTACAGCATGAACGAGTCCACAGTCGCGTCCAAGCCGGCAACACAAATCTTCGTTTTTTTGTTTGCTTCACAGTGAGACGCCCAAACTTTTTCACATTTATCATGATAGAAAGGAAGTAAAAACTATTGTACGCTTACAACCGTACAGCCTCTATATGTTTTAAAATGCTTTATAAAACTGAGGTTTAGTTGAGTCGGGTGATCTTTCCCAGCATCAAGATAGATTTGCTTACCTAAACCAATAGAAATGTTTTTATGTACGTTTGTTGGACTCTGTTATATTCAACATTTTTGCTGAAAGTTATTTCTTCTGTGTTTTATAACTGGATAGCACATGAGTAATGTCAATTGCGTCTTTGCAACAGAGTGATGAACTCCAGATGGTAGGCATGTGCTTGAACTCTGCTACCTTAAAGTATAAGGACACGTCAAGTAGAAGGCTCGTGTGTAATTCTATGACGTATTATGCGACTCAAGTCGGGTCGATGCTACAAAGGGTGGCACTCTCCTCTTAAGAAAGTGTGTACCTACACCATTGAGCAACTTTCTCCTCACTGTTGTTTGACGTAAAGAATCACACTTTAAGTGTATAAGAAACGTATTATGCCAAAAGTTGGGAAAACTTTACGGAGAAAAGTTCCGTATATTTAGGAAAGGAATGAGAGGTCTTGCTGTTTTTTTTTCATGCGAACTTTTTCCGCTTTTGTTACCTAAGGGTATCATAAAAATGATAGGGCCGCAGGATATTGAAAGTCAATATTTGCTCACAGAAGAAGCATAAAATAGGAGCGTGAACACAAGTTCAAGTGGATAGCAAAGTTGAGGAGCTCATTGATGTTGCATTATCATATAATACGAGTCGTTGATACCATCCTATTCCTTCCGCTATGCAGGTTTATTTCTTCATGCGAAGAAAATTGCAAGGCTCGATTAATTTAGCTCGAGCTATCATCATCTTATTGTGAACATATTCATTATTCCTTTCGGGTCAACGGCGTATTTGTTCTTACATCATAAGAACTCCTCACGTTTTTCGAGGCCTAGAGCTTTTATGAATTTGTAGTACAGTACCACATGAATTTTATAAATTTTTTCTGCTTCACAGTTATATATTCGATCTTCACTCATTGTTTGATGCTATTGAAACCTGTCTCATGTTCATCCATTACCTTTATAGGGAAAACGAGCATACAGTGTACAGAGCAAATGAATCATGAAGTTCTTCGCTTTGAATTTGTATGAGTACGATCAGGAAGAATGCTATTGTTAGAACACATCAAAACACAAAAATGAGCTTTACCAAGTATTCCTAAACGGTAATTGAAAGTGACAACGATATGATTGCCAAGACTAGCAAGTGCTCCTCCATCGAATTCGTTTCCGCTTCCCCATTCCCAAGATTCGCCGTGTATGACTAGCACGATTGCAAACTTTCCAGGTCGGACATTGTCTTCTCCTGAAAAAAAGAAAAAAAACATACTCCTTTGTAAAGATTTCTATTTCACTGGAAGCGACTTGACAGTATTCAGAGTAAATTCATTTCTTAGTCCTGTCTATGCGAATTAGGTTTTGAATTGTCATATCATGGAAAAAAATTAGACCGAAGATTTAATTGAAACGTACAAACCCATTTTCGAATCTATAGACTCTCAGTAATTAGAATTACACATCAGTTGTGCTGACTTAAGAAGAATGAAGGAGGACATCAAGGTTTTTAACACAAAAAAAGTTCAAAACTGGTTAGAGTAAGATATTGGATATCTATATGTCGAAATAATTATGTACAATGTTTTTTTTAGTAATGCGTTTTATAATGTGCCTTGGTTTTACTCTATCTGCTGTCCAGACAGATCTCTTTGTGTCAGGTCGGTTAATGCAGAGCTCCTGCTACAATTAACATGCAAGCAGGATTTGACAAAAACACTGATTTGCAGCATTCTCCACTTCCTTTACGAACCCAGACAACTGGCACTATGGCTATATGTCTATACAGGTAGGACCAAGAAGGTTATATTTAAATAATACGTTCTTGGTTAGGACAATTAGTTACGTATGTATCACGAAGAAATATTTACCAAGAAAACATCAAATACGCTTAGTCAAATACACGCAACGAATAATCCATACACCATAATTGCCCTTGAAAAAGACTGAAGCATTTAGTCGAAACGTTGGGAAATAAAACAATATGTGCTAAACACTCGTGGACCTTCCTCCTTACTCTTGCTACAACATAAGTAAAATTACTGAAAGTAAATGCCAAAACGATAAACTTGTAGTTTTAAGAAGACTGTCTGGAATTGCGAAGCCAAATGCAACACTACATCACCTTGTCACTAGAATTGGGCATAAATTCCGTCACACGTTGTGCAGGATCTCCTGAATGACTTTATAATGAAATTTTTACGCGCTCATTCCTTCACAAAAGGTGTGTTTACTTTCTCTTTTTTCTTGAATGACTTGCTTTCAGCGCTTCGGCTTTCCGTATTTTACTCCGTAAAGTAAGTTTAGGTATCCAAGATAAGCCGCAAACAAACAGTACGTACATTCACTGTTATGGACCAATACAATTTTTCCCGTTGTATTAAGTCATTCTCTT
>VICI01001080.1:0-26105 GCA_019593645.1 Akabosia matsudoensis | reverse complement strand
ATTCAGGGAAGATTAATTTTTCTAGTATTTGTGTGTATTTTTACTAATAGAAAATAAAACCAGTTGCGATCAATTCGAGGTATGTTTACATTGTTTCAAAACTGAGATTATTCTTTATACATGAAATGGTTAATGACTTTTGAAGTTTCAACGAGCGTAAACGGGTTTATTTCACTCCATTTATACGTTTACATAGAGAACACAGCGGCCGATGGAGACATCTTATTGAATAGATGCATCCATACGTATATAAATTAATAATAATTAAGTGCTTGAAATATCTTCCTGTTACTTATCCTACGTGAACATTTGGTACGTTCATTGCCAGCTCACGTGTAGGGTCTGTCCCAAGAACGTTTCTTCCCGGTGTATACACGCAAACCACGAAAGTGACAGTGTTTGAGCTGGAAACTCCACATCCAATGAGTTGAGTAGATCTCCAGATAACACGAGAGAAAGCAAGAGCATCCCCTATCTCCAGATTTCTCGAAACATTTTCCCAGTCATATCTTGAACAATCCAGCATACCAGGATTGCACAGCGTTGCTCACAGCCTGTTCATTGTTGGGGCTAACTGGGATTTGAAAGTACCAGTTCATCTCAACATTCTTCGTACTATGAAACGGGCTCACTAGAAAGTTTGTTTCCACATCTCTTATATCCTGTCCTGAGGCTACACTTTCTGCCAACTGCTGAGCTATAACATTTAGCTAAAATAACAAGAAAGTTAAACCCAAAAACAGATTAAACGTAACTTAAAGAAATTCAGTATTTTGAGAAACAGGAACAGAATCACATGTATGCGACCAACTTGTTCTGTCATTCGAACCGGTTGAACTCCATGATTTCGCCTAAATGTATTATGGAGCTGCAAGGCTACCGCTTCATATCCTAACCAAATTATGCATTATCTTATTAATGAGCCAGAGAAAGCCAAACGTAGAAGGATGTCAAGAGAAAGCGAAGTGACATGTCAAGTCAACCACCATCCACATACCACTAAGGAAGGAAACATCCATCTGGAGTAAGTCTCTGTTGGGAATTGGTGTTGTAAATTCTGGTAGCTCTGTGGCAATCTGTCAAAAGGAAATTATGATGGAGTGTGTGTATTAAGCACATTAATTTGATAAGAAGTTGTAGGTACGCTCAACTTACTACAACGTCCGGTACGCCAAAATTAACGATAGTGGAATCTAAAACCATACAACAGAGTTTTCGTTACTGAGGAAAGAACTCAAAAGTATTTCAGTTCAAAGGACATGTCCAGCTCACCAAGATTGCATAAAGAACTATTTGCTCGGTCTAAAGAACTTATCCACACTCCTGACATGGAACAGCTTAAAAATCCCATATAAACTTCGTCCCTTGCATTTCTACATGAATAAGACGCAACTGTTCTTGGGATCGACGGCTGGGAACAGTCAGAAGGTTGGCCAAAGTCTTGTATTGGGTATATTTGACGGAGGAAAGCATAGCACTGCAGTTCCCTACAAAAGGTCTTTCAATTGTACAGTTAATCAACCTAATAGAATCTTCTATGATGGATCACTTACTTCCGCGTGCAGGGGGTCACAAGTCTGGATGGTTGGAACGATCCCATTGTCAAAGAAATCAGGAACTGGGGTACTTTGCAGTTGTGCTACTATCGACAAAATTACCATTGCTCCTAACCAGCCCATCATTTCCCGAAAATTGAAACTGCGTGGCATATTTTCCTAATTGTTCAATTACCCCACACTAGATTCGTTAGAACACCAGAAACCTTTTTCCAATACTGAGAATGTCACGTAGTTTCCAAAGTGTTATATATGGTACATGATGAATCTGAAATTTCCAGATAGGTCCAAGAATTGTGACGAAGTATGATTAATGCGTGTACAAACTTGACACATTTATGATTCATGAAATTGTTTTCTTCGTCTTAGCCCATTAAAATAACACCTTGTGCACTCTCGTCCGAACTACATACCTACGCTACGCACGCAGGAAACGGTTAAGTTAAGGAAGTAGCATTACTACTTCATATTCATGCCAAAAAAAAGAAGTGCAGACTGCAGATGCTATACGCACTCAAGTATGAAGACCGAAATAGAGAAATTATGCAAACATCAAGTAATTTTGTACTGTTTATTATTAAAATAAATATATTCCTCTGTTTGCTTTGGTCTAGTCAATACCCCCACGTGCTAGACAGACTGCTTTTGTTTTAAATAACAAAAATAAATAAGTACAAAATTTAAATCTCATTTGATTGAATATATGTCATCCCACTTGGTGCCAATTTAGTTGGGGAAAATCCGTTCATTGTTTTTACAAATATCCTGGAAGAATAGCTTTAACATTTTCATCAAACGTTCGCGTTCTTTCAAAGTATTTTCCTCCTTCATAGTAAACGTTTCCTGTTTAAAACACCACAATAGAAATGAATCGTTACTATCCTCTTCAATTTACAATATAATGGTGACCGTGACCGAACATGTATCAAAAGTTTACCTCGCGGGTAATACTGAGCCACTACAACAGTTCGTTCGCCGTCGGTCGCTGTACCAACTCCAAGCTCTGTTGACGTCCTCCACACCATTTGAGTGAATGCTGATGGCTTAGGATCCTCTCGTTTGTAGTCAGTGAAACTGCGGTACCAAAACTGGACTGCTTCGCGAACTGCTTGTGCAGCAGGTACAACTCCAGGTATCGCAAACACGTTAGTAGAGTAAATAGACTCTTTGGGAACCTCCAGAGTGTTTCTTCTCGCTAAAGACTCCGCCAATCGCTGAGCTGCCTCTTGAATCTAATGATGGGCAAACATAAAAGATAACAGGGTTTAAATGGCAAGCTTCTCACAGACTACTCAGCTCAATTACCATTTTTATTTGCTCACAATCGAGAGATTAGGGAGCTTTACCTTTTCATTTAACTTCAAAGGATTTGCCCTGTGCATTTGTCTGTAATGATTATGGAAGTCTCGGCCAACTTTTGCGTATTCTATGTGGAAACAATGTTTTCTTTAAATTTACGAAGTGGCTCAAAAGAATGATCATTTTAACAAAGGATATTTGCTCCTAAGATGTTTGTATGAATCAGAATTTCATTATAATGTGTACTTACCAGAGAATAGTCGATGCGGAGGGGGACCAAGTGGTAGGGAAGGTTGGTTTTTAGTAGCTACTTTGATAGCCGCCTAGAGAGATGTAGACAAAAACTTTTTTATTCGTTTACGTTCATGGGAATACAATAGATTTGTAAGAATCTTGAGCCTTATTTACCTCTTTGGCCATTTTGTCCTGGACATCTTTCACCCATTGAATCAAAGGGCCCACCCGTTGAAAAATGTTGTAATTTTCACAATAGCCATCATCGGCGACAGGCGTCTTTCCGATAAAGCTCAATACTCCCTATATCAAATTAGAAAATCGTTTCATTAACCTCCCGTTCGTAAAACACTGGGATACGGTTAAAGTGAACCCTTTATGTTTACCTGGACGTAGTATTTACCGCCAATGCGGGGATATTGAAAGACCAAACCCTGTGCCGAATAAAGAAAATTCATTATAGAAACATGGTTTGGGCATTTTCTCACCTACAAATGTTCGGAGCACTTGATCGTTTTCACTTACAGATCCACTATCGCCCTGGCACGCACTGGTTTCTGAATGAAAAAAATGGAAAGAAAATATTCGTGTCATATCAATGTCAAACATATCAGCTAGGCGTGAAAGCCCATAGCCCTTTGGACTGGCTGAAAGAATTTAAAAAGAAGTTGTCGTATCACATTTCTCCATATCTATATACCTTTTTGGTAGCCCGTGCAAAATTCCAAGAACTCATTGACTTTGAGCTGCAGCTTTTCTTCGCAAATAGCACCAGTTGTGACAGGATACTTCGCGAACCAAAGTTTTTCAGAGACATTTCGACGAATGTCCCAGTTAAAACCAGCAATCTACATTGTTATCAAAGATTTCATTTTACGGCAAAGAAAGACAGGTTCAGCTTATCGCATTCCAAGTAAACACTTATTTCATGATAGTAAAGTAACAATAGACTTTCTCATAAAATTTTGCTTTAAATGTTCAGGGCATTCTGACTCCGGGAGGGCTTTAAAAAAATAATTTCGCTGGACATTCACATACCTCGCCAACCATCCCAAATCTCACTTGATTTAGCTCAATATTGTTTGGAGGGAGACATGCCGGTTTGGCATACTTTCCCTGGATAATTTTTCCATCAACCTGAATAAGAGCTGCGTCTGACTTCAAGCCCACTGGCTCATACAAAGGATTAATGTCGATGCTTTTCACCTGTTTAAATGAGTAAGCAAAAAATGAGCATTTCCTTTCCGGTGTCATTATGTAGAAACGTGCTCGCCCGTTTAACAATCGGCCCCATCTTTTTTACTGTGACTGTCTACGTATTTTACTTTATAACCCACGTAAAAAGTTTATTACCGAAAATTTCTGAGATCCGACGTATTCGTTATTGCCATTGTAATTTGAGCTTGTAGGACCAATAACAATTCTCATGTTTGTCTTGAAGTCTGGGTCCAGTTGTGACGACTTGAGTGACTGAGTCACACAGCTAGCCGCAGTGAGGACAAGTAGTTCTTTATTAGGTCCTGGAATAAGTGTGCCTCCGCATTCATAAGTGAATGAAGCATCCTTATTTGCTCTCCGGAAGATTGAAACATGCCACGGAAAATTTTCTCTTTCCGTAAGTTGTGTTTGCTCTTCCTCTGAGTTTCTTTGTTGGTTCCGCTTGTAGTATTGAGGTGGGCGTAAGCCACAGTCTTTTTGGGAAATGAAAAGAATAGCAAAGTTTCTATTTCAGTGTTTTGCCAATGCAAGTATCACACAGAATAACTAATTTTGATGAAAAGGGACTTCTTATGGATTTTTCGTATTAGCGCACAAGTTTTATGCGCTATCGAATGATGAAACTAAATATTGTCTTTTGAATACCTTGCTCAGCATTTTGAGAGTTTTGCCCAAACAGTGATGGTAGTGAAAGCACCAGAACCAGTAAAAGTTTTAAAATGTCAGCGGTATACATATCTAAAGTTATACGTTTCAGTCTGGAGAAAACGTGTATAAAATTAACCACTGGTTCCTTTACGACTAGATAAACTTATTGAAACGACTTCGGACCGGTTGCCTTCAGTGAGCTGTAATTGGCGTTTTGAAAGAGGCACACTTCCTTCCCCTAGTGTGTTACACAACTAAATGCATTGAGGGAAATCTCTCAGACACTCCATGTAACCTTAACCAATAATATGCTGCTTAGCGTTCATATAATTATCTAACTATACCCATTCAAATTTTTATTATAAAAGGATGAGCATCTTGTTACAGAAAAGAAAAAGTTTTCATTGTGTTCGGCCAATATAGAAATAATGCATGCATCAAACTTTCTTTCAAGCATACCCAAAAGGGTTCGAAATCGTAAGGCTAGATGACATGTCCTGACTTTTGCGATACAATTTACTAACAACTGAAAAGTTAACAAAAAGGTAATAAGAAAATCCTTATGAACTTTGTGAACTGAAAAAACTCGTTCCTTATGCTAATTTTGAAAGTAACTTGTGACACAAGAACTCGATGCCATCTTAATGGTCTAACAGCCTCATGCGATGAGTCGATAAGAGTTCATAAAGCAACTTGGTGTAATATATGACCAGCTCGCAGCATGAAAAATCTCAAAGGAAGGAACAGGTTGTTGAGAGATGCTAGCTTCATGAGTTCTTCTATCATAATTCAATATTGAATTATATAAATCAAAGAAGACTAGCGTTTCTGCTGCAGAAAACGAAAGTAAACTTTATTTACTGCATGATTTTACATGTTTTTATCATATTGGAATAAATAGCTTGATTTTAAGTGTATTAATTAGGAGAAGGCAGTCAATGATTGCTACAAACCCAGCCGTTTGGGCATCACGTTGTCTTTAAAAAGTTGCGAAGAAGTTTCTTCGTCCTCATCGATAACAATGTTCCCGGTCGGGTCGTAAAAGGCTATAACCGCAGTTCTGTTACCCCATTTCATGGGAGCCGCACCTATCCCTAAACCGGTCGAATTTCTCCATACAATTTGAGAGAACGCTAAGGATAAGGAATTTGTCCAATTATCTGTGATATCTTCCCAGCAGTATTCAGCGACTCCGTTGTAGTACCAATTCTTTACAGCGTCATTTACAGCGGATGTTAAATTGTTTCCAGTGTCTGTCAAGAAATACATTCTGGCCGTATGGAAGGTCAGATGCCATGTCAAGTCTGCCACGATTAGATACTTCTGTCGCCCATCTCTGTGCTAAACTTGACAACTTCAACATGTAAATCAAAATACTAATTAGGCTAATTATCCGAGATAAATCCGTATTTAATGCATCTAGTTTTACGGTAGCGTTCAGCCTCAAAGGTAGTGCGTTATGTAAAGTTCGGAATGCATTATGAAGCATCTCTCCCACAATGCGAAAGTCTATAAAATGTTTAAAGTAAAGCTTAAATTACCCAAGAATATGAGCTAAAAGTATTGAAAAAATCCATACCCGAAGTCGATTGATTCTCCATTACATAGTGCGTCGCTGATTGGAAACCCTAAGTTAAAACGCAAATGCATAATTTCTTCAAAGCTTTAAAATCTTGAGTATCGTCTTACATAAATCTGAATTTCGGGTTTCTCCAGATCTCGATCTGCAAAAACGATGAAAGGATTTTTAAAAAAATACTTGACGTTACCTTATTCGATTTGGTTTTTAAAGGTTTGATTACATATTCCACAAGGTAGACTGGTATCATCATCCTCCTGAACTCCGGTGTCCTTAACATGGCGATGAATCCCTGTTTCAGAACAGACAATCTTACCTGTTGCCCTTGCTCGTAAACCTTTTCTGCACGCAAACAGTGAGACCGTACCCTCAGGTAGCCAAGATGTTGAACAGTCGACAAGTTGGTGTTTTATTGGCTCTAAACATTTCATTTCGGTAGTCTGTCACATTATAGAAAACAATGAAATTGCGAAACTTAATTGAATCCAAAAACAATTTACCGTTGGTGCAAGCAAAGGTGGACAAAAACATGAAGCTTGTTGTGTGACAATTCCGAAGAGTAAACTAGTGAATCCCAGGTTTTTCGTCATTGTTTCCTCTAACAAAATGGGGGCAATGTGAGACAAGAGTTGAAACGAGAAGGTGAATGTTCTTTTTGGTACAATCTAGTACAACGTACTGCATTTTATTTTGTATTTATGGCATTTACAACAACTGTTTTATCTAAAGTAGATAATCCATTTTTGTTTTGTGTCCAGCTATAAGATGCAAGAATGTTATTACAAAATTGAGTATGTACAAGCAAGAATACATAAATAGAGTCCGCAGAGGTTTTCAAGGAACTAAACAGTGAGTGTCTAACAGTTCGGCAAAGATAACAAAAAACTGATCGCCATTTCACTGGCAAACTACCCCATACTTATTTCAAAACCATTCCTAATAGCAATCACCAATATGAGCTGTATGGCATAAAACTGCCATCACATAAAATTCGCATAATACTTTAATTTCCTATTTCATTCTTTCATAATATACTTCAAACTTGAACTTTCATCCTGAAGAAGAAATAGCTTTAGATCACGCAACACCAGTCAGTATAAAGTACAAGAGTGCTTACTCATCTACATTTAACTTCGTCATTTGTTCGGTATAGGGTCATCAACCGTTTCATCGGCTTTGAATGACAATGGCATTGACGTTGGAGGTAGGACGTTATCTTTAAAGTACTTTCCTCTATCTCCTGGGCCAATATTGTAAATATTTCCTTTCGGCCAATAGTTCGTAACGACGACACTCTTTGAGCCTTTGTTAGCCACACCGATCCCAACGTGTGTCGTAGCTTTCCAGACGAGTTGGCTAAAAGTAGATGCCTCGGGATTGTTCCAGTTGTACTTTGAAATTGCCTCGTACCAATTATCAACAGCTTTTCTTGTTACGTCATTTGGGAGAACTTTTCCAAAGTATTGAAAAATGTTTTGCGAGTATTCTTGGCCTTCAGCGAATTCCCACTTGTTTTCGCGCAGTAAATGTTCCGCCCATTCTTGAGCTTCTTTTGTGAGCTACAGAAAGAAAAAAACATGATTTTTATTTCATTACTGTTGATGGAGAAGTTTATCATTCCTGCCGGCCAATCTTTATTGTTTTTCGACGTGAAATACCATTGCGTCCATTTGCACCGGGGGGGATTGATGCTTACGTCTGTACGTATTATGCCTTTCCAAGCCAAGCTTTAAGAATTCTGCAACAAAACGTAGCAGATGATATCAATAAAAGGGTGAAGCTTTTAAGAGAAACTTATAGCGGAATAGAACTTACCTGGACCAAAAATTTCCGTGTTATCCACCTGCTGGGCGACCTCCACTATTGCTGGAGTTTGTTCCAAAACGCTTTCAGCTTGAGGTTGTGACTGCACTGGAGGCAGAGTTGGCGGAGTTTGGGGTTGTGGCTGTAATATTTCATTCTAAAATCTTAACTAATTATATGATTCCACCTAAAAGTATGAAAAACTTTATGTATCACTTGGCTTTACCGATTGCTCCTTGACCTTTTGGACTTCATTCAGGTCCTCGTGGACTTTATGAACCCAATCGACGAAGATACTTACGCTGGTAAAGGTATTGTGGTTAAGACATGATTGTGACTCCCCAGAAACTCTCGTCAAAATGCCCTGTAACCGTTTTTAAATGCGTTAGTTATCGTCCTAAAGTTGTGCTATTTTGTTAGAAACGAAATTGGCATCACACCTGCAGGAAGTAACGTTTGGGATTTGTAGTCAGAGCAGAGAAAACGATTCCACTTCCAGTATTCAATTCATTGAGACGATTCCCTAATTTAAGAAAAAAACCTGTAATGCTTCTTCGAACTAGAACTCATGTAGCAACATATAAGTGATTTACATTTACCGGAAGCGCAAAATTCCGTGTTGGTAGGTGGAATGTCACATTCCTTAATGCACTTTCCAAGCTCTACAACCGGTAGCTGTAATATCTCTTGGTAAATCAATTGATCATTTCGAATGATTGGTACCTATTGGGTTGGGACAACAACTTACTCTTTGATAATGATACCCTTTCCTGTTTTTAACTTGCTTCGTATTTAGTCAAACACACTTACCTCTCCAGGTATCCCAGGTCTTACTTGGGCGTTAGCCACAGACCGTGTAGGAAAGCAAACAGGTTGCACTGTATCCGTCAACTTAACCTTTCCATTCAATTCAATCATCCCAATATCAGATATGCCACTGTCAGGGTTATACTCTCCATCAATCACTATTCTTTTTGCCTGTAGCAGATCCACATACAATTATTTTCTACCTAAATATTGAATCAAGAAGTAATTCGCATTTCGAAGATTTGTACCGTGAGAATTTGGGAGTTCCCTATAACATTTGTTCTATAGTCGGTGCTTATCGGACCCAATATAATTTTGAATGCATTTAGAGAACCAGGTTCTGCAGAAGCATCATGTTTAGTCACGCAGTGAGCTTAAAAATATAAGAAACGTTTACAATTTTTCTGTTAAACACCCCACTTCTTTTTAAATGTTAAACACAAAACATGGACTGGATTTATATTGGCTAAATTAGAGTGTGGACTGCTCCAAAAGCAGTCAATATCTTCATCAAACTTGCATAATAAGCATTGAGTAACACGAGTTCCGCCCATGACTTACCAGCAGTTAAAATTACAAAACCTCTGTCGGCCGGATTAATAAGAGTGCCTCCACAAGCATACTTGAACGTGGCTGTGTCCGCAAACCTGCGGAAAATGGCGACATGCCAAGGGAAAATTTCATCTGTCAAGTCATGATCTCTATCGATAAAGGATGAAACTGTCATCAATGAGGAATTCCTTGCCCGTCCACATTCTGTAAGGCACAAAGTAAATATGATTGATACTTCTACAGCATATTTTTACACTTGTTATACGTGCGCATTATACAATGCTCATATTTTAATCAAAGCTATAAGAAATCATATCGTGAATCGTATTACGGAAGTAACATTAAAACCATTGTAAATAGCATTCTCAACTGATTGTGAACGAGGGCGTGCTCACATTAGAATACGGTTGGTCCTCGTGAGAAAAAGGATTAAAGCGTCAACTCTCGAAAGGTCAATAGTAGCGCTTTCATGCAAGAAAAAAGATGACTGTACGAAGTGTTTGTAAATAACTAGAGTTGCTGTTTTGATATTTAGTATTTATTTGTTAAATAACTTCCGTCGTATCGACGAAATATTACTTAAAAGCTACAACAGGTTTGTTGTTACGAACATATTTTTGTCTTGTATTCTTATCACAGAACAAAATTGGACGGATATCTAGCCGTCATCGATTTCTATAAACTTGACAACTCTTTTAGCCATGCAAGTATGCTTGCACTATTAAGTATGCAAACAAACGTAATATAATGATGAATGATGCATGTAATGAACAATTCCTTATGGTTCAGTTCAGGGAAAAAAGTGAAAATATGGCATTGCTTGTAGTTTAATAGTCTACTATCAATGAGTATGTCCCTTATAACTACGCAAACTGTTCGTCTAATAGCTGTAAGTATATCAAGTTAGATTATGTGTAATACGATAACTGATGTAAATAGCGACACTTTCTAAACGTAATGCTATTTTTCTCATTGTTCGTAGAATGTATATATCTTGCCTGTTTAGGAATCATGTGAAAATTGACTACATAATTATGATAGATTATTTTTAAAACGATTTCTGTGATTAGTCAAAGATTGGATTCTGGTCAAGTTTGTTTTGTGAAAAGATAAACAATTATTTGGCAAATTGTAACAGACAGCAAAATCCTTGATTTTCAAGCTTAAATGCGAAATTCGCTGACTTTGACATTGTATAATTAAACGAAAGAAAAATATAGAGTAACAGTATAAACGATATTAAGTACGTGAATAAATACAATGTTTTGGAATGCTTTAAACCTTTAAAAAAACTTGAATATTATGAGCTGTAATGAGTGAGTGAACGATTAACTCTGTATAAAATACGAAGCTATTTACAACATTTAGATACTATTTTCTCATCTCAAGTAGATAAAACTCACATTTACATAAACTATTACTCTGTCACTGCATGAATTTTGAATTTTAAAATATTAAATACAAAACTGAAATAAGCCTTTAGGCATGAAAGTTCAAACCGATACTTGACTGATAAAGAAATTGCTTTCGTTGTACAGTACACGATAATGTCGTGAGAATGCGTAACTCTTAACTGAATCCTTTAACTTGTAAGAGACAATTTTTTGAAAGGTTTCTGCCAACAATTCCTCAAAATTATTGAAATTAAACGTATGTAATTTTTGGATAGTTTCGATAAGCATCAATAGCATCAATAGTTTAGCATCAATGTCTTACCTGGACTGCAAATGAAATCCTGATACTGGCTGAATCTCAGCCATCTTCCTTGTGGAGTACAAACAAGCTTTCCACCAGTAGACTCTCCATCTGGATTCACAAAGTGAGGCTCGCACTCGTAGAAAGCTTCTGTTCCAATTGGTAAATTCACTTCTTTTGCAGTCTATTTGGGTTTTCGAGTCTGGAATTTCGCATTTGAGGTCGACTCCCTTTATTCAATATAGAAAACGATTATGCGCGATGTCTGTAGATCCAAAGCAATTCACTGATGAGATCCGAAGGAGAAGTACTTACCCGTTTCAGATCCAGAGGCGGGCATACCGTCCATGCAAATTGCACATGGCTCATCAGCAAAACTGAACAAACAGACGACAGCAAATATGATTTTGGAAACATGATGCAAGCTCTATTTGAGAAATAAATGCAAGTGACTGATGCGAGAATCGCCAATTTTGTTAAACAAAAACTGTCCATGCACTGATGTTTGCAACAGTTTCAAACTTTATGCACTTTATTACTTCGACACAAGTATAAATCAGTATTAATTGTGTTCACATGTTAGTTCCCACGCACGCGTGCCATGCGGGTTTGACAGGATGACTGAAGTCGTTGATTGACAGAACAAGAATAAAGCGTTTTGAAAGAAACACTAACGGAGTGCATCACCCTTTCACTGAGATATTAATAATAATCATATTGTTACAAAGTATGTGAACTCGGTTTATATCACTCTGTTTACGCTGAGTATTTTCTGTCTTGTCCTTTTTATCGTAAAAACTTTTTTAAAAAGTGAATATAGTTTATGCTCACCCATAATCCTATCGTCAAACTGTGCACTTTTTCATACATAGTCCCTGTAGGGATTTATAACGTAATAATAAATTATCCTTTATGTAATTGTTTGTGCGTCTAGGGTGTGCCATGAAATGAAAATGCTACATAAGCTCAAAAGTTTACATTTACGTCTCCAGTGCGTCATACAACAAGACCCGTGTTCACGAATTAGTTAGCAAGGTCAATCAGTTAATATTCTACCATACTTATTTACATTACTGAGTAGGATAACCCGTGGCCAATTTCGAAACTGGTTTTACACGTAGAATTACATTTACTAACATAATCCAAAGTCTTTTAAAATTTATCATCAGGAATGTGATCGATGTAAACTATACTCATATCTTAAAGATACAGCTAACAGCGAGATGAAAGTCAGGTTTGTTTCATACCATTTTGATACAATCTACAAGACAATGGGCAGAACATTCTCTTTAAAATATTTATATGGATCAGCTCCGCCATAAAATACATTCCCTGGAGGACTGTATTTGGCAACCACAACAGTTCGCCCTCTTGTTCGTGCCACTCCTATGCCAATCTCCTTGGATGACTTCCACACAACTTGGGAAAACGAGGTCGCCGACGGTCTCAGCCAGTTATAATTCTTCATAGTTCCATACCACAGCTCAACCGCTTGCTTTACAATGGACGAAGAACTTTCTGAGCTTCCCCGAATTTGGAATAGATTTTCTCCCCCTTCATTAGATGAAATTAAGTTGTCGTATTTTATCAGTTTGTCAGCATACGCTTTTGCTTTTACATTCAGCTGAAAAGAAGCAAAAAACGAATATAAGTTCAACATGACGAAGGGAGCCTTTACAGACAAAGCAGCCTAATTTCAACCGCAAATGAATGAAGAATATATCGCCTCTTGAACCGCATTTTACTTTAAAAGTTTTGCTCGTGTTTGTCAGCATACGCTTTTGCTTTTACATTCAGCTGAAAAGCAAAAAAAAAAAACGAATATAAGTTCAACATGACGAAGGGAGCCTTTACAGACAAAGCAGCCTAATTTCAACCGCAAATGAATGAAGAATATATCGCCTCTTGAACCGCATTTTACTCTAAAAGTTTTGCTCGCAAATTTCTTTAGATTTTAGGCATTGTATTTACATGCAAAATTGACGTTATAAAGTCAACAATAATAATATAAACATACTTACGTCTTCATTTAAGGCTAGTTGCGGCACTCCATGCTGAACACGGTATATGTTATGCATCCTCAGTCCTATCACTTGGTAGTCATATTCACTTCCTATGGGAAAAAACAAAAAGGCATAGCTTTCAATAGTACTACCTGTACGTAAGAAAACTATTTTTGTCTGCATGTCTGCGTTCGTATTCAAATTCAAGACCCATGTTACGTTTAGTTTCGTAAAACCCCTAACTAGGACAAACTATGAGAAAATTAAACCCTTTCCTTGTTTATGTAAAATCTATATGCGTATTGTTATTGGGTGCATGTAGTCTGTGTTATTTTTTTTATAACTCTAAATGGTGACATGCATAATTAATGAAAACAGTATTCAAACCATCGCCAGATGCTGGACCAGAACCTGGCTGAGACGGAGCAAGGCCTCCACCCTGTTGCCAGTCAGTGTTGTCGATGCTCCCGGTTCCAATACCAGGACCGCCGATAGGTTTACTTCCAACTGGTCTTGAACCGCCTGGAGAATTTGATGATGAAGGTGGCACTGATTGACAAAGGCTCACTGATCGAATATAATAGTCGGGGAAGTTCCATCGAAATATTGTCGATGAAGAGCTAGGCTGTAGCTGCAGAGATTTTCCTCCACATACTCTTCCTTCATAGAATTGGAGACATCGGTTATGAACATCTACCCAAAATTGTCCATAATTCCAGTCGTCTGGTACTGCCGAGCAGTTATTCATTCTCCATTCTTCATAGACACTTTTATCGTTTATGTCCCGATAAACTGTAACGATGAAGTCGCCCTTTGTAGGACCTGCGGCAAACAGCAACACATTAATATTCAAACGTAACAATCAGAACATCTATACTGTATGCAAAGCGGACAACTTACTTTGCTGGTTTGGTCTGTTGATAGGACGATTTCCCGACGCTGGTTGCAATCGTACATTGTCCTACATGAATGCAAATTTATGAACTCTCACACATATTCGATGAACTTCTGTTATCATTTTTTGGCATTAAAACGTGGGAATGGTCATTTATAAGTAAATTTAACATAGTTATACGTTTATGAAAAATGTATAAACCATGCTCTACATGAGCCGTTCTGACATTAATTAAGCTACTTTTGAACAGAAAGCCAATAAACGTATTTAAGGGATTATTTGTGACTTACCCTATCATTGGTGTCATCAGAAAAGAACAAATCTAATTGGTCCTGTACCCAATCGACAAATGAGCTCACACGGGCAAATGTGTTGTAATTTTGACAGTATTTCTTTTCCTCGAGTGGTCTTTTATCGACATTACTTGCGATTCCCTACATGAACAAAAACAACTTGAAAATGTCCTTTTGTGACAGCGCATAAAATACAAATTGCATACTTGAACGTAGAGCCGCTTGGTCAGCTCGTCGAAAAATACGAGCCCCCCTCCACTATCCCCAGAGCAAACTGATGAGCCTAGAAAGAATAAAAGCGCACCATGTAAGAGCTAATTAGGTACCTTAAATTCCTCTTTTTTATACTTGAAATCTTACCTTTAGCGTACCCTGCGCAAAATTCCACACTAGTCAGCTCTTTTGATAATGCATAATTGCAGATTTGATTTTGTGTCACTGGAAGTCGTGCAAAATTTAATCGCTGGGATAGTTTTGACGTTTCATCAACTCCAAAACCTGATATCTACACCCAGCAAAAAAAAAATCTATAAGGATTTCATTATTTAATGTGCTCTCAACTCTTGTACTGCTTACCAGCCCAGTTCCGTCAATTTGTTTGTTTGCCATTTCCCGATTGGGAAAACAAACTGGTGCGACGTATTTCGTAAGATTAATACTTCCTTTGAGCTTTAAAATGGCTACATCGTTTTGAACTCGGTTATAGTCATAGTTAGGGTGGATTTTTGCAGCACTGACCTAGCATAAGTAGCAAAATATTTACATGTAATTCAATCAGATCGTTTGAGGATATTTCAGAATGTTTTTCATACCTCAAATATTTGAGCTCCTGGCGCATTGACGTTTTCTCGATATTTGCTGCTTACGGCGCCTAGAACGACTCGAAAATCGCCAAGAGGGCGGGGCCTGTGAGATCTCAACGCGCTTGTAACACAGTGAGCTAAGAATTACAAACAAAAAATGAAATGTTAAGGTACGACATGGAGAAGATAAGACACTGACAAGTCGACAATATATAAGTAAACTTACCCGCAGTTAATATTAGAAACCCCTTGTTTGAAGGCGTAACCAGAGAGCCACCGCAGTAAAAATTAAAGGGTGTGCCTTCACCATTAGACCGAAAGATTGCAGCGTGCCAGGGAAAGCTCTCACGTGTTGCAGATTCCCCAAAAACCACAACAGGTGCGTTTCCTCTAACGTCAAGGCTAGGGTTTCCACAATCTGCATGATATTTAAGGTTGTTATAATCAAAAACGTTACCCTATAGAATATTGTTGACTGAGTGGATTGTGTAATGTGTCTACCTAGTCTACATGCGAATTCTTCATAATGAGCAGTTCGCGACCATTTCCCTGTTTGCAAACAAGTCATGCGTCCACTTTCATTTTCTCCGTAAGGAGAGATGTAATGGCTGGCACAATGATAGATGACAGTTGTACCCACAGGAAGGTCCTGACTGCAATCAATCGTCGCGCCTGTCCATGGATCTTGACATTCCACTTCTAGTCCCTAGTCCCAAAAGAAACATTGTAAAAAGTGCTAGTAAATTATGCCATTCCGTTACACTGACCATCTAGCTAACCTTTCTAGTGTACAAAGGTGCACAATTATCTCCATAAACTGCTATGAAAAGCTGAATAAATAATGCGTAAAACAACAGTTTCCGCTCCCCCATGATGGTAACAAAAATCAACTGCTTCTTGACCCGTTCTTTGCTAAGTTGTTACATTCGTTGCGAGGTCATCACTCAAGGAGCTCAAATTTTCGAGGATATTCCTCACCGAAAAAGTTTGTAAGACTGATCGTATTCAATGAACTTGGTCGCATCTTAAAAGAATCGCATCGCATCTTTCAAGCCGAAATGTTATCGTTCACCAGCGTTTGATGATCGGTAGTAGGTCAAAGCGGATTAAGGAGACCCTAAAAGTCTCTACTGGCATTTTTAATCCTACACGAAAAAACTTGATTCCATTGTTGCTGAGTGTGTATTTGTCACACGACTGATTTTTATGTTGATGCGAAAAGCAAGTTCATGCTCGAACTTGATAGAACAATAAGGTTGAGTAGAGTAATACGGATGGGCATGATTTTGTTCATAATTAACCACAAAGATTTTAGTCTTTGGTTGTCTAAACATAATAAGCTGATGATGATTTTTAAATCTGTCAATCGATGTTTTTGTTTTAAGTGCAGTGTCTGGGTCAATGGATCATGTAGTTCATGTGTTAGCTATAAAGTTCCATTGGGTAAGAACAAGTTGCACGTGGAATGTTATAGGGACAATTGAATTTCTAACCAGTTCAATAAAGAGAAACCAGAATGGTTTCTTCGTGACGTGATTTTGTCCACATCATTCAGTTTGCCTGTCCGGTAGGTATCAAAGGTTTAGAATTTTGATATAGAATTTCCTATGTATTTTAGAAGATTTTTTCCTGCCGTGGTTAAGCCTTAATGTAATTAGCGATACACGATTAACGAAACAGATCTGTTTGCGATTGGATATGTTATTGTGTAAAAATAAATACACAAAATACGAAACGCAAGATGTTGGCTATGAAAATATGAAAAATTGTGGGTGATGAGAGTAAAAATTAGGGCTCGATCACAGCCGCAACTTTCATTTTTAGTTTTTAAAGTAAGAATAATAATAATATGAGTAGTAATTTGATGGATATGATTAGGAGAGCAAAATTTATGCTTTCTTGGACATGTTTTTCAGGTACGTGGAAGCATCAATTCTCACCTCTCACGTAGAATATAATGGAGATTAGTATCGTAAATAAATATATTTTTTAAAAATATTTTCTGAAAAATACAATTTTTCGCACGTGCTTGCATTGCATACTGCAACAAAGTTGCATCTTGCATAACACTTGTTCGTTCTCCCTAATTAGGGGAGGCATGCATAGATACACGCGCTCCTATAGGTTGTACTTTGTTAATTCTTATTATTATTACACACCGTCAATAATCAAGTTACGCATCTCTGTCAATCTCTCAGCTACCAGTAAACGTTGCTTCTCTGTAACATCCGCATATTTATCGATGTTTTTAAAAGATAAAGTTACAAAAGTGGTTTTTAGTTCCTTTTTACATAACCTATGGTACTTGCTGTTTACCTCTGCGGCTGTCTAGATTTGATTTTCATTATTTTTACGGGCGATTTTTTTACATATAAACATGTAGGTACATTTTATTTCTCGCTCACGTAATTCATTCAGATCATCTACCAAAGACTACAAAAATCTTTGAAGCCAAAATACTGCAAAAACGGAATCTATGAATGGAATAGGTAATAGCATAGCAGAAAAGTAAACAAACACATGAGTGATTAGGTAGTTAATGCTTTCTTGCATAATAATATTTATATGGGTAAAGTGGTACTTCCGCTCAGTCTGTAAACTGATTCAGGGACTGCAGTGGTACATGTAATTTCCCATTACCTGCGACAGATAAGATGGGTTTCTCAACTTATGGAAAATTCGACGCATCACGGTTCGTTTTATTTTCAGTGTTGATAACAATAATCACGGTGTCTGTGTGGTGCATGTAATTTCCCATTACCTGCGACAGATAAGATGGGTTTCTCAACTTATGGAAAATTCGACGCATCACGGTTCGTTTTATTTTCAGTGTTGATAACAATAATCACGGTGTCTGTTGACGGTGCAAGAAAGAGGACGTGGGAAGGAACTTTGGTATTTGAAGATGATTTTGACGGGGAAGTGCTGAGCTCAAAATGGGAAAAAGTAGGCAACTGTGAAGGTACAGTTGCATAATCCTGTGAGCAAACATATTTTTTTCCAGTTTTCAACTGTTTTCATTGTATTTTGTATCCAGGAAAGGGACAAAAAGATACCAATCTCGAATGTTTCACGAACCGAGAGGACAATGTGCGTGTGAGGAATGGAGTCTTGACGATTGAGGCTACGCCAGAGGATTATCTTCCTGAAGTACTCTGGGCCGAGCCTAAAAACTATACAAGCGGAAGAGTGAAAATGACAAATGATATGGGATTCAGGCACGGAAGTTTTGTAGTGAGAGCGAGATTAGCAAAAGGCACACATCTCTTGTCCTCTATCTACCTGATGCCGGCATACCAGGATCATGACAATTGTAAATACGAGGAAATCGATGTAGTTCAAGGGCGCGGACAAAGAACGTCTACTGTCATTGTTGGGGCTTTGTATGGGAAACGGTGGAACCATGCGTCGGTCAAGAGAGCTGAAAAAGTCCTACGAAGAGTGGATTTGAGTGACGACTTTCATGAGTTTGCCGTGATCTGGAAAAAGTACAGAATGGAATGGTTCGTAGATGATCAAATGGTGTACTCAGTACCTATGTATTACTATTCGGACTGGCTGCTCCAGGATGAGTCAAATCTGCCATGTAACTACAATAAACAATTGTTTCAAGATAGACTGCAATTTAATTTCGGATTATCAGTGGGAGGGACGATGTTCCCTGAAGCTGCTTTTGGGAATCTTGTGTATGAAAATGCAAGGAACTGGAGTAAACCTACATTGGAGATTGATTGGGTGAAGGTCTACCAAATATGAACGCATATCGATACAATTTTTCCAGAAGCTCTATATTATTCATTGATAGGCTTTTGTAATCGGAGCATATGTTGTATGTAGGTTGAATTTAAAGCAAAGTTAAGACTTGATAGTAAGTAATTTATTATATTCAGCAAATAAACAAAATGTTGTTTTATATTTTATAGCAGAAATTTACAACGAGGAACGATTTAATTTGAAACTGTACAGTATGTACATGAATATGTACATGCAATAAATTATACAAAACTTGTGTCAATAAAAATGGGAGAGTCAATGGGTTACCCAAATGGACAACATTGTTGACCAACATCTTTTAATGTGAAACACTTTGAACCATCGTCAGTACAAAGATCTTCTGTGAAGTTACTGTGCAAAAAGAAGTATGAAAATTAGGGGTTCCGCATTTGTGTTAACAATACTAGCATTATGGTATTCATTTTCTTACTGTCTGTAACTGTTGAGTGAATGATCTGATATTTTCAAGGTATTTCTTATCCATTTGACGAAGTTTTTCATCCAGTTTGCGGGTATATCGCCATTCTGAACAAAATTTCCAAACATGAATCATAGCAATTCATCTTCCATTAGAATTAGAACACAAAAGAAGGATAAAAAATTACCATCATGGCAGTGAAAAGCGTTGGCGGAATCTCCTCACTGTTGGGTCGAATAGGGTTTGTGGGGAAAATAACAGGATCGTTTGCAGATTCAGGGGCATCGTGATACGCAATGGCCAGTGAAATAAACGCTCTTTGTTCTAAGGAAGGATTGGATAATATAATAATCCTCGAGGACGATCAAATCATATAAACGTAAATTTAACCAGTTACGCATCCTCACCTGCTTGGTTTAACTTCCTAAAAAATCGGGTGTATTTCCAGCTGTCAATGATCCCCGAATCAGAGGCTTGAATAAGTGCAAAGACCACTAATGTTCCCAGAAGGAGAAAGCATTTCATGCTGGCCATTTTTGTACTGATTGTTTGGCAGTCGGATTTCAGACAACGTTTTCAGTTTTGGTCTTAATTTGAGACTACCAATGAAACCCGAAAATCTCAGTTGAAATAGTGCTTTGTCAAAGCAAACGTGTGATGTTATCGGGCGCTTGTATTCTTATCTTGTAATCGATACAATAGATAACTCACAAATCATCGATTTGTAATACCATATCTTTCACTAAAAGGAAGAGACATCCTGGAAAGTTCGACTGATCACATATAAAGTTCATCCATTCAAATACAAATAATTCAAAGAATATCATTGCTGCACAGCTGCAGAAACCTATTTCCGTAGATCGACACATGATGAAATATTATGTCCTTTTCCAGAAGCATATGCGTATGTTTTTTTGTTTACTAAATAAATACCGATGTATACTTTGATGAGGACAATTATGAAGCATGAATTTGCTTATTAAAGATTATCATGTCAATAATTTGTGTACATTTTCCCTGTAGAGAACACACATATGAAAACACTTGATATGATTTATTATTTGTAGCATCCGTTTTCCTGCAAACTTTATTGAATAATGCCTGTGGTGAATTCAATAAGTACATGCTATAAAAATGGTTCTTTTTTTCATTTACACATTTTCTTACTGATCGGAGTGATTCTGTAACCTTACTGTACTTACTTTAGTTTTTAAAAATCAATTTACTCAGAGAACTATTTAACCGGAAATATCGTCAGGAAGTTTATCTACAACTAAACCATTCTGTCCACTTCCGTGAATGAGTGAATGTGTGAAAGAAAATACAGAGACGGTGTCACAAGGCAATAGTAGTAAAAGAAGACCTATGCTGTAGCTGTCTCATGATAGCAAATAGCAACGGAATCGCTATTCAATTAAAAAGTAGCATATGTACACGTTCGTGAATAAATAAATTGACTGCTGTAAATAAAAAACTGTTTTTCTTCGCCAAAAACTAAATATAACACAAAACCAGCTCTTGGTATCAGATTCTTTTTATGATTCAACTTCTATCGATTAGCTTGTTGTTTGTGGTCACGTCATAAATCAACAAGGCTTTTGACTGTGATTGCTGATTAAATTGACAATGTCGGTCCTACTACAAACATCAAAGTGATATCGAAAGTAGCTTTGACGCCTGCTCCGTCAATTGAAAAGATTAATCACCAATCATATTATGAGTTACATCTATCCACTTGTGAACTTGTGACTTGTAATTATGAATCAATCGTAATCGTTTAATGGACGATTTTTAGCAAAACACTTATATGTATGCTTCAAGAGATATTCAAGTGTGTTTACCTATGCGGCTATTACATGCACCTTGCGTGACAAAATGCTGTGATTTGTAGGAAATCGCCGCAAAAAACTATCTGGCGATGCATTTTTAGCCATTGAACTCAATAAACCGTTTAATGTCAACAGACAACACTGATTGCGGCATTATTACATCGGGTTATTTGTCAAGCACTGCGGTTTAGATGATTATATGATTATACTGAAAACATGACCAACGGGATTGAATATCGTTTTTTTAAAGTCACGCCACAGGGTGGTCACCTACTAAATGATGTAGTTGTAAACTGATAGAAGTAACCTTGGGTGGATACGACTACTACGTTAGGGTGAAAAACTAAATAATAATTTCTGCACCTGCATCACCTTGAATCTTATGCAACGTGAGAACATTATAATTTACACATCTTCCATTCCCATCGATCTGAATGAGGCTTTCAGGAACATGCAAATTTTCTCGGGGGATGTACCTGTCGTTATAATGAGTTAGCAAATAAATTAGCACTATACGGAATAGATGGGCAGAATTTAAATACACGTTAGCGGCGGGTAATGATATCCTTCTTCAGAATAATGACTAATGACACTCAGATATGGGAACTCGTTACTTCGTACCTTCGGACATGTATGAATAAATTACCACCTCCCAATTGTCTGATAGTTAGATTGGAAGCAAAGAATTTAGAGCAATATTAAATGTGCTATCACTGTCAATTGTCATCCAACATATGAGGTCATAACAAATTTACAGGCAGGAAATAAGTGCTTTTCAAAATAGCAATGCGTTAATTTGTTTGGGAAGGTCATGGTCATGTAAGAATGCACGTCTGCGACGGAACCCACCAAGTTTTTTCCAAGGAATTCCCAGTTGTAAACGGAGGATTTCTCTGTCTATGCTTTAGTAATGATGCTCATCTGCCGCAGTCATACACATCCTCCTGTCTATAACGTTTGACAACGAGATATCAATGATTTCGTTCGATTCAGAAGCGACAAATAAGCATAGTCAATGACCGTGACTTCATTACACTGAGTTCATACTAGCTGGCTTGAAGAGTGTTTTTTATTTGTTACATCTTTGAAATTTCATTTTGATGCGACCACAACTCCTTATTAATTTGCACCTTGATAATTTTCTGTTCATTCCAGTTGCCAATTGACAAGTCGACCCCGAGTTTTCGCGTGAATACAAATTTAGCACATCTACTTCAAACCTGAAACATAGCAAGTTTGAGTTCAGATTCGATTCTGTAAATTCCAGATGCAATCTTAAAGCATGGGCTTCGGCTGTGTTCACTCACGAGGCATTTAATGAGTCACACTAAAGTTTTTTTTTTCGTTTGGGTTTGCTGTTGAGCTCATCCGTAAACTTCCTCTTCAACTTTTTACACAATTAGCACTTAAATTAGAGATTTAAAAGCAATTAAATCGTTGAAACCAATGCATTCTTGGTAGGAACGCTGTTAATATTCAGCCGTAAAGATTTTCGGTCTTATTTGGCAGGTAGAAATGCCTAAATACATGCACAGGAGGCGTTCTACTTCCAATGGCTTCCTTACTAAACCGTGGATCGTTAAGTACAAAACAGGCTATCCGCGAAAATAGAGTCATCTCCAAACTATAATTTATTGTACTCCGTCATCTTGAAATGGTCAAAGTCGTTGAATAAATGAATTTAAAACATGGTGCAGCTAATATTGAAGGCTTGCAGACGAAAATGGAGATTTATTGGTTCACTCGCAAGCAATACATCATCACTTGCATTTAGTTATATTTTAACCACAGCGCGTCGTCGCTGAAACTGGTAGTTGCAATTTGTCGCAGATTATACTGAGTACTCCCCAGAAAAAACTGTTTGCCGTTTCAATTTACGGAAAATTAGCATAAGCAAACGTGACTAGTGGCCGTCTTCACCCACGCAAATTCCAACGCATCAGGCGATGAAATATTTTTGAAACTTTTTTGTATATAATTTTCAATAACGGAAACAANGTATATGATTTTCAATAACGGAAACAATGCGGGAAATTATTTTCATAGCGGGGCTGTTTTGCACTTCCACACTTGCAACGCCCAATAACTCGCCACCATGCCCAGGCCTACCTCTCAGCAGTGTAAGTCAATCTTGCATCAAGAAAAATGAAAGTTGCGGATAAACTTTCACGATTTCTATTTTCAGGGAATGGAAATCCAATGTTCAAATCCAGCAGACAACTCGACCGTTGACTGCTCTAGCAGTGTCCCGCGGGGAACGATAGCCAGGTACAGATGCGAAAAAAGTGATTCCAAGGATTTCCAGAACTCTACTTTGAGTTGCATATGCAAAGGGCGCTGGAAAGGCATTCCAACTTTTAATGACGTTGCAAGTGGTTGTGGGGGAAGTACGTTAGACTCAACTTTGGCCAATGCAACGACACCTATTCCTGGTAAGATTTTGATTTTTTTCTAATAAGCATGTTTGAATTTAGTTTTGCAAGTAATTCTTTGAAAACTTTGCAGCGACAGATAGCAGTACTTTCACAAAGCACTGATGCAGAAGCGGGAACAGCAACGGTATGCTATAGGTTAAACCGTGTTTCTAAATGACAAACTCATGTAACTGAAAGTGTGGATTGTTTGGGCCATGATTCATACAGTCATCTACGGGTCCATCCAGTACTGACCCATCTGCATCACCAGCCTCTGCCACGAGTTCTGACCAGCAACGAAACGGGAAAAGCTTAAGTTCAGCGGACGACGGTAGTCCTGGACCACTGCATGTTTCTCAAGAGGGCTTGCTGCAGGACGCCTTAAGCGATCCAAATAATGTGAACAAGGCTCAGAATAGTTCTAACTCAACTATCCAATCCAGCACTGAACCTGTGTCTGCAACTCCTGTGTCCACAGATAGCCAGTCCTTTTGTAGGAACAAATCAAACAGGCGGTAGCGGAAGTCCCGGGCCTCTTGTTGTTTCAAGACAGGATTTACTCCTGGATGCAATAAATAATGATCCTAACAACAATAAGAAAACAGCCAATGGTAGTTCTTCCGCCATGCCCACTTCAGGCCAAAATCGCCAAGATAAAAGTTTGTCTTTCACCTCATCTAAGGCAAGCCAGAGTAACGCGTCATCAGATGAACCAGGGCCATTGTTTGTTGGTCAAAAAGATTTGGCCGCGGATGCTCTGCAAGAGGAAAAAGATAATGGAGATTTAACATCAAGCGCTGCTCTAACCAGTACTACTCCATCCAGTGATGTAGCCTCTGTCTCGACTACATCAAATCAAGCCTTGTGCAGTAAAGGAACGTCCGACACGGGTTCATCTAGCCCATCCAATGATGGGGCATCTAGCCTAGTTTCCTCAAGTAGTAGCTCGTCCAGTGATGGAGCATCCAGCACGGCTTCCTCCAATGATCCAGCATCCAGCACGGCTTCTTCCAGTGATCCAGCATCCAGCACGGCTTCCAGTGATGGAGCATCCAGCACGGCTTCTTCCAGTGATCCAGCATCCAGCACGGCTTCCAGTGATGGAGCATCCAGCACGGCTTCCAGTGATGGAGCATCCAGCACGGCTTCCTCTAATGATCCAGCATCCAGCACGGCTTCCTCTAATGATCCAGCATCCAGCACGGCTTCTTCCAGTGATGGAGCATTTAGCACGGCTTCCTCCAATGATCCTGCATCCAGCACGGCTTCTTCCAGTGATGGAGCATCCAGCACGGCTTCCTCCAATGATCCAGCATCCAGCACGGCTTCTTCCAATGATCCAGCATCCAACGATGGGGCATCCAGCACGGCTTCTTCCAGTGATCCAGCATCCAACGATGGGGCATCCAGCACAGCTTCTTCTAGTGAAACAGCGTCCAGCACAGCTTCTTCTAGCGATACAGCATCCAGCACAGCTTCTTCTAGTGATCCAGCATCTAGCACAGCTTCTTCTAGTGATCCAACATCCAGCGATGGCGCATCCAGGACGGCTTCTTCCAGTGATCCAGCATCTGGCGATGGGGCATCTTCAAACGGTAGTGGGACCAGTGATGGCGCAGACACTACGACTCCAACAAGTAAATCCTTGTTAGGTGACGGAACATCCAGCGCAGCTTCGACGAGTGCAATTCCGTCCGCTGATTTAGCTTCATCAACTGAAAGTGCTACATCGGTTAATGTAGCTGGCTCTTCTCCAGGTTCCGTTACATCTGGGGCAGCTTCAGATGAACCAGGAAGCTCTTCAAGTTCTGATGGAAGCGTGTCGTCTACAACGGGAGTAAGCATCGATGCCAGTTCACCCTCCTCTAGCGATAATAACACATTATCCAATAGCAACCTTTTGACAACAGAAGCAAGTGATGCTTCTTCCTCAACGACACAAAGAACTGATGAAATTCAGTCCGGTAGCGCGTCTGCATCTCCTGAAGCAGTCATAAAGCAATCCGATTCTACATCCTCTTCCTCATCATCCTCCCAAACACCTTTGCCTGGTGCATCCAGTACAGTAACTACATCAACGGAAGTCTATGGCCGTGACAGTATAACTGGTGATGCGCCCAACGCCTCAATCCCAGTTGTCGCAACTGAAGGTCCAGGTCAGAAACCGGAACCAATTGTAGTCACAGTACAAATACCAGACAGAGATGGTAAACAAATCGATACCTCCACCGAAACGGATTCTGGAACCAGCAATACTCATTCCAGCACAGAGGGTTCCACCAACT
>VICI01001079.1:0-26110 GCA_019593645.1 Akabosia matsudoensis | reverse complement strand
ACTGTAATTTTTTCCCCTTTTTTTCTTTTTCACGAGAGTCGTTCCAGCAGGCACTTGATTTTTTTTTCTCCAAACTGAAGAAAATACCCAAATTGCATTCAAATCACTTGTTTAACTTCCGTTTTTCTCTCTCGCTGCGCTGTAGCAACCGATTCCAGAGATTTTTATCTGGAGATTGTCAGCCCCTCGCTGGATTTTCTTGGAAAGGAGTTGTTCATGAGTTTTTTTTTTGGAAATGGCATTAGTTTCGTTCATGAGTCCTTTCAAGTAAACAGCTCCTCCTCATCTGACATGCCAAAATTGGGAGTATTTATTACAAAAAAAGTGACATGATATGGAAAGACATGCCTGGAGAAACACAAAAAAAAGTCGGTCCGCCTAGCTGACTGGCTGGTTTGTATAGCTCTGGAGAAAAATATCGATCGATAGTTTTTTTATACTGCGGTTGGCCAGCTCTGAGAAGGTAGCAGAAGAGAAAATACCCGGGTTGTTTTCAGTGCGTTGTTCCCTGCCTAATAAAAATGTAGAGCAGAGAGAAAATGTATCATGAATATCACGATATTATTATTGATACTTACTAAACAGGGATTTAGGTGGTCCCCCTTCTCTCTCTCTGTCTCTTTTTTTTCATTTCATTTTCATACGTTGTCTAGCCATGAAAATTGTAACAATAAACAGAAAAAAATGTGCCTGGTTGATCGTAAAAACGGGATTCAACAATGCTCAGCCTTTTTAAATGGAGAAAATTATGAACGGTGATGGATGGAATCAGAGCTGGGGAGGCTTTTTTGGTTATCCAGAAGGTGATCAGTGAAAAAAAGGGACGAGATGAGGTTGAATGCGGGTGGAACTGTTGTGGCTGTAGAGCTTTGACTGGGATTGCAGCTGCCAAATAAGCTTGCTCTGAATAGGCAGGAAATCATAAAAAAAGGAAGAAATGAATGGACAAGAGAATAAGAAAAAAAATGTTATGTTTTATAGTGTGAGGTAAAAATACAGCCTTCAGGGGATTTTTCGGGGAGAATCAATTAGCAGTATGAAAAATACTTTGTTGATACTGTGTTCTGTGACTTGGATGAATCAGCAGAAAAAATGCACATGTTTTGATGTTGTCCCATGTTTAGGATTTTAAATGGATTTTTGTTTACGGCTTATTTGCAGGAAATTTTCAAAAAGATACTAAAAAGAAGTGTGAAATCGTAATTCAAAAGAAGAAGAAGAAGAAAGAAAGAAAAACAGGATGTGTGGCCGAACAGCATGGTAAGCTTAAATGTTTCATACTCTGGGGCAATGTGAGAAAACTAATGAAAATTATATTGGTTTTTTGCATAGTACCCTTGCGCCTGACGTGATTTGTGATGCAGCGTGTTATCAAAGAGGGGATGGGGGGAAGTACTCCAAACCAAAATGGAGGGATTGTGAGAAAACTAATGAAAATTATATTGGTTTTTTTGCATAGTACCCTTGCGCCTGACGTGATTTGTGATGCAGCGTGTTATCAAAGAGGGGATGGGGGGAAGTACTCCAAACCAAAATGGAGGGAGCATCCTCCTTCAAAAGAAAATGGACCTGGAGCTTACGATTACTATCCTTGTGCTAATGCTGCTCCTACGAGATTTACTCCGGTTATGATTCAAGCCAAAGAGGAGGATGAGGAGAAGCGAGAGGTGATGCCGATGATGTTTGGGATGGTTCCTTACTACCACAAGGGCTCAGCGAAGAGCCATGGTTTAAGTACAAACAACTGTAGGCTGGAGGGAATCCGAGAATCAAAGCTGTACAAGAAGAGCTGGACACAACGCCAATTTTGTGTTGTCCTTTGTCAGGGATTTTATGAGTGGAAGACTACTGGCGTCGGAGAAGCTAAAGGTGTCAAGAGACAGTCGTACTTTATTTATGCTCCTCAAAAGGAAGGCGTTGAGGTGGCCAATGAGGAGGCATGGAGGGGAAGTGAGTGGACTGAAGAGGAAGGATGGAAGGGCCCGGAGCTTTTGAAAATGGCAGGGCTGTGGGATGTTTGGAGGGATGGAGGTGAGGAAGTTTACAGCTATACAATCATAACGATGGAGTCAAACGACACGCTAAGCTGGCTCCACCATAGAATGCCGGCAGTTCTGGACACACCCGAAAAAGTTGACAAATGGTTGGGAGCAACGAAGGACACGTCTGATCAAGAGATTCTGGAGCTACTCCAACCTGTGAAGCAGTTGAAGTGGCATACGGTTAGCTCCAAAGTTGGAAATTCAAGATGTCAAGATATGGACTGCATGAAGCCAGCGGCTGAGACAAAGCCAAAAAATACTTTTATGGATAAATGGTTGAAGAAATCGGGGGCAGAAAGTGGAGTGCCAGTGAAGACGGAGAAGAATGACGATGACGAGCTTCCTGAGGCAAAACGTGTGAAATTCGAATGAATAATGAATTATAAATTCCATGCATTTAATTTTCTAGTACAAAATTCACAGTATTCACATGATCCCATTTTTTTAGAAACATTTTTTTATCACTCGGTTTTGGGATATTTTTGAATAAATGAATTTAGCATAATGGCGGAGTTCCGGTGATGGATCCAGTTTCTCTCATGAGCCATTTGTATCCAGGGTCTTCTGTAGATATGCCATGTTCTATCATGAAGCGGCCAACTAACTGTCGGCACTGCTGGTGATAGGCGTTTAGGTACAGGATCTGAATTGCATACAATTAAAAACGTGAATTTTCAAAGCTCAAGCCTAAAAGTAATAAAATTGTGATTGAAATTGAAAAATGTATTACCTCAATCGGCGTGAGCAAGTTAGGCTCAATCATTTTATTCTGAATTGGCACCATTGTCACATCCTCAAATGTGAGATAACCTTTCCCTCCAAAGTTGAACTGGGTGTCGGCCTTGACAACTCGAATTACATTCTCGAGCCGAATTCCAAACTCGCCTTCGTGGTAATATCCAGGCTCGTTGCTCATAAACATGTTTTCTTGAAGACCTGGGTCATCGGGATAAGGACGCCAAGAGATTCCAGAGGGTCCTTCGTGAACATTCAAGTAGCTGCCTACTCCGTGACCAGTTCCATGGAGATAATCCAGCCCGGCTTTCCACAGCGCTTGTCTTGCAAAGCTGTCGAGGTAGTTGCCCACGAGCTTGTTTGGGAAAATGCTGTTGACCAGCTGAATCTGGCCTTTGAGGACCCTCGTGTAGCACTCCCGCTGGAACTGGGTAGGTTGTCCGTAGTGGACTGTTCGTGTGACATCCGTAGTCCCGTCAAGATACTGAGCCCCACTGTCCACCAGAAAGGGCGCTTCGCAGGTAACTTGTCTTGAGGTTTCCGGGTCGTCTCCTGGATGATAATGGATTATGGCACCGTTCGACCCAAATCCAGCAATTGTTGGGAATGATAAGCCAACAAAGTGGGGCATTTTTGAACGGAACTCTGCGAGCTTTGTGCTGGCGCTGACTTCAGTGACTTTCTCGCCAGCGGCGAGGGCCTCCTCGAGCCACCCGAAAAACTGGCAACAAGCGGCTCCATCTCGGATGTGACAGGCTTTCATGCCCTCAACTTCCGTTTTGTTTTTGATGGCTTTGGAGAAGGCGATTGGAGTGAGTTTGAGAACTCGACGGGCGGCTGGAACGAGGGAGGTGAGCCAGTGCGAGGTAAACTTGGAGAGCCAAATGACAGAGTTATCAGAGTCAGCAACGAGCTTGGACAAGTGGGAGTGGACGTCAGAGTAGCCGTGCAAACGGACGTTTTTGTCTTGTAGCAGAATGGAGTCAAGAACGGTTGATGGCACTTTACTTGGATGAATGAATATTTCAAGAGAGTCGATGCTGATTATCAGATAAGCAAAGAAAACTGGGTTGTAGGGAATGTCACTGCCACGCCAGTTGAGAACCCAGGCGATCTCGTCCAGAGCCGTGACCACTAAATGGCTCGCCTTTTCTTTTTCCAAGTCTGCGCGGATGTCAGCGAGTTTTTCGGATGTGGAGCGACCAGCGAAGTCCAGGGAGAGTTCTGTGATGGGCAGTTCAACCGGGGGTTGGGGACGGTCTTCCCAGACAAGATCGATGAGGTTGGTGGAGATGGGGACGAGGAGAATGTTTGATGCTTCCAAGTCGGACGAGAACCGAGCCCATTCATCGCTCGTAGATAAGCGGGGGTCCACGCCGATAAGAGAATTTGGAGGGAGGGAGCGACGTATCCAGTCGGAAATAGTGGGTGTGTCGGGTTGTCCGATTTTCATAAGCTTCCAGTTGTCGTCCATTTCTTCCGCGGCTTGAATAAAGTAGCGGCCGTCTGTCCAGAGCAAGGCTTGGTCGGTTGTTACCAGGGCATCACCTGCAGAGCCGGTGAATCCTGTGATGAACGCCCGGCGCTCATCGCACGCCGCCAGGTACTCTGAGTTGTGGGCGTCTCGAGACGGGACAAAGTACGCTGTTAACGCTGACGATCCATTTAAAGCAGGGTTTGCCATTAACGCCCTAAGGCGTGTCAGAATGGCGGTGGTGTCTTTTTTAACAGGCATGGTGGTGGTCACTGGGCTACTATAACAAGCTGACCATGAGGATGTGCTGAATAACAATTTCGATAATGGCCGCCTGAGCTGTAAAAAAAGAAAAAATGAGATTAAATCACACGTCAATTGTCAATAAAAAATTCAATGATCTTTTACTAGAGTAAACGTTGGAGTAATTAGCATTCAGGGTTATCAGTTGGGGTTGTTGTTGACATCAGTTGGACTGGAATCCGAAAAAAGAAAGAACTGATAAGAAACGGGTTGATTGACAGATTGTTAGACACGCTCACAGCTGCTTGGGTTGGTTGTCGGCTTCTGCAGTCCAGCAGTTCCAAGTTGACAGATGTTCTCTGTTGATGTGAGCGTCTCACGTTGGCACGCCAAGACCCGGGACGATAATGCCTACTGAGTACAGAGTAATGCAAAACATTGGTCAAAATGGATTTGTTTAGGGTGATTCGGCAAACAAATCCTTTACTTAGAATTTACTCGAGGTCTTTAGGAACCTCCAAGTGTACTAGTCATGAAGCAATTAAGGTTTCTGAGTCAAGAAAGCTTACAAAGGAGGAGTTGGAAGCACGTCAGAAAGAGTTGATGGCCCGCAACTTACCAAAACGGAAGAACCTTGAAGGCGTCAAGAAAGTTGTTCTAGTGTCGAGCGCAAAAGGAGGCGTTGGAAAAAGCACTGTTGCAGTTAACCTCGCTGTGGGGATGAAGCAGAGATATCCGGACAAGGATATAAGTCTTCTAGATGCAGATGTGTTTGGACCTTCACTCCCTCGAATGATGAATCTCGAAGGGGAACCGGAACTGACTAAAGACAAGCTCATGGTGCCCCTGCAAAACTACGGAGTCAAATGGTAACGTTAGCAAATAAATGTTTTAAAAATCCAGCCAGTTAAATAATGTGACAGTTTTACCCTAGCATGTCGCTTGGTTTCCTCGTCCACTCCGCGTCTCCAGTCGTCTGGCGAGGTTTGATGGTGATGTCGGCAATACAGAAACTGCTTCATGGAACAGACTGGTGTCCCTCTGACATTCTTTTCGTCGACATGCCGCCGGGAACCGGAGATACACAACTCTCGTTCGCACAAACCTGCAACGTCTCTGCTGCCATTATTGTAACGACGCCGTCACAAGTTGCCATTCAGGACGCCATCAAAGGTATTGAAATGTTTAAGAAAACGGATGTTCCAGTCGTCGGTTATATTATGAACATGGCGTCGTACAAGTGTCCTTGTTGCTCTGTTGAAACACCAATTCACCCGGAAAATCATTTGAAGCTGCAATCAGAATACGACCTTCCCTTACTGGCGAGGATACCAGTGGACTTGTCCATCAGCCAGTCGTGTGATGACGGTTCCCCGTCAACATTAACTTCAGATATGTTTAATAATGTAATAGAAAAACTGTACGATAAATTAATATAATAAATCAAAATCGGTTATAAGGTTTATTTTATTTTTCATACAAAAGATGAACAAAGACAATTTGTTTTACAATGATTTCACTTTCTCAAAAAAAACACAAGACAAATAGTGTAAGCATTTGCCTTTCTTTTTAAAAAAATTGTATCAAAAGGGGTTTTTACTAAAGTTTAGAGTAAATCAGATGGAAGGTTCTCCGAAGTTGTTGGAATCTGGAATGTGTACGGGATTCCAAGTTCCTTGGATTCAAAAAGAGCTGCTGCGAGACTTGAGGTTGTGGTTGTGACGCAACTGGAGCTAGACTCGTAGCTGTCCAAAGGGTGCAAGCACTGATCAAGCAGAGTGAAGTCGGATGTTGTTGTAGGTGCGACAATGTCCGATGGAGGGACCATTGTAAGAAGAGCTCCAGACTCGTAAGAGCCTTCGGCTGACTTTGAGGTGAAGCCTTCCAAGCCTAGAGAGGGCTCTTGGTAGTAAGACTGAGGTGCATAGCGGTTTTCCTCGAGAGCATGATGACTAATGGGAACTTCGTTGAGCATGTTTTCTGGGTTAGTAACAGTCCCGTGATGACCATGATTCTCTTTGTTCGCTTCTGGATCTGAGGCAGTTTCAATGTAAATGAGTCGTCCATTGCTGATCAGTTCGTCAAAGTTAATTGCGCCGCCTTCGGGAATGTTCAGGCCGGTCAAATCAACAGTAAACTGGCCTGTGTTGATCTCGCTCAAGTTGACTGTGTTTGGAGCAACTTGGCTGAGGAGTGGAACCGACGGCGGTTGACAGCAGTCCTGAGCTGTGGGCAGTTGTGATTCGGGCTGTTGTTCTGGCTCTTCATTCTTACTTGCTTTCTCCTGTGCCATTTTTGAACGATATATGCCCAAAATATTGGCAACTGCTCGGTCGGTATCGCTATTCAGCGGCATTTGAAGTTCACCAGGCTCACATGGACTTTTGCGGCGCTGTAAGAGATAATTATTATTAGGGCTCAAATATACATATTATTTGTGCATGAAATCGCCCAAATCTAAAAACTAGTTTACCTCGTCCCAGCTTACCAAGGAAGGTCGTAAACCCTTCGACTCTTCAGAGATCGTCCAAAGGTGGCCAGCTCCGCTGCGGGCCTTCTCCCCTTTCTTGAAGTACGGATTGATGGAGAGGTTGTGACGAACTGAGTTTTTCCAGCGGTCATCGTCTTGCTTGAAGTAGGGATAGTGCTCTCTAAACCAATAGAAAATTCACTTTTTATCTTGCTTTGGATAACATTTTTTTAAAGTTACTAAAATGGTGAAATTGATTGACGTACGATATCCAATTGTAAATCTCAGAGACAGTCAATCCGCCACTTTCAGAAAGAGCCTTTTCAATGAGTTCCGTATAAGTGCATCTTGGCTTTCCAGGCTCATCTGGTCCAGTGTCTTCACAAGAGCGCATTTCCTCCAGACGAATCCTTTTTCGAGCAGACTCATCGGTGAACTCCTCCTCCCCCATGTCGTTCACCATTTCCTCGTGGACTACATTTTGAATGAGGAGATCAAACTCGTTCTGAGTTTCTGTGACGGTGAACTGCTCGGGAAGTGAAAATGACGCTCCAGAAGGCCCCGCTACTTCCATACCCGTGTCGTCAAGCTTGACCAAACTTGGGACTGCGTCACTGACAGGCTCCTGTGGAATCAAGTCTCCACAAACTTGAGTGGCAGCGAACAAGTTGTTATGCTGGAACTGTTGAAACTGTTGCAGATATGCTTGGTACGCAGCGACAGCCGCAGCAGTAGTTTCGTCAACTAAAACAGCTTGATTTGGCAAGTATCCCAGAGGAAGACCACCGTTTTCTTTGTTCCTTTTAAGATTTGGAGGTTTAGCACTGCGCTTTCGCTTCTCACCTCCACGACGACGTTGTGGAGGGGCCGGTGGAGGAGTCTTCTTTACGACAATCGGATCGTTGTAGCTGTTCAGCCTTCGAAACGGTTTTCCTCTCCCTTTTCCCTGGTCTGTGAATGGTCTCGCCGGATACTGAACAACAAACAAGTCTTCCTCCTTTTCCTTCTTCTCCTCTTTCACCAACGGCTCCTTCGGAACCTCTTTTCCTCCAGCTTTGTTTGTCCACACAACCAACTGAGCAATCTTCCTAGGAGGTGGCTTATCTTCTTCCTTTCCCCCTTTTCCTCCTTCCCCTGAAACAAGTACAAACGGAAATAGAACATATTATCACTCGAGAAACTTCGGGGCGTTGTGAGACCACCTCCAAAACTCCTGCCTTATTCCCTCAAAACTACAATCAAACCAACTAAGCCCAGGCCCTTACCTTTATCAGTTAAATCGTTAAATAAAAAAGTTAAATCGTTATCGGCCTTGACTTGTTTACGTATTGACTAAACTATCATGCCACTTAGGCAGCCCTTATAACTCCCAAAAATTATGTCAATATTCCCTCAGTTAGCCTCTCTCTCTCACCGATTCAGTTTGTTCACGTTCCGAGCTTTCTTCACATGAATCTTAAAATCTCCTCCTGCGTCTAAAAAAGGTGACTTAAAACCTTAAAGTTTAAAAAAAACCGTTTTGGCGTCATTCATTTCCCTGAGAGACTACACTATATTGACCAATAGGTTGGTTGTCCTTTCAAAGAATAAGGAAGCCACCGTTTTTTCCATGGATCATCGTTCGGATCAAAAAATCAAAAAAATGGTTTTGTTCATTGTATAGAAAAAGGTAAACGACTCAGCACCTTCGAATGTGTGAGAAAACATATATATTTTAGATAGACATCATGCAACTGTATAACATCTATCACCCTTTATTGTTTGCCCAGTAATTGCCTTCTTGCTTTCACCTGTCTTGTTTGTTTACCCGTACAAGGCAGTGCCAATCTCAGTAAATGACCATTTTTTTTCTTTTTTCCTACTCGGCATATTTTTTTCATAAAAAACTGACAATGACGCTTCCGTGTGTGGGAAATGGGAAGGGAAACCTGCTGCCGTAGCAGGTACGGATGATCTCCACACGTAGAGTAAAAAATGGAATGAATTATGACTTCTAATTGCAGGTGGTGACAAGGGAATGAAAAGGAAGCGTGTGTGTGTGTACCTGATGATGATAAAACTGTGATTTTACTGCTGCTTCCATCCCCTTTCTTTGGACACTTTTCCCCGTCCCCTCCTCCGCCACTGAAACTGTCTGAGCTGGAGTCATCCATAGACTCGGAGTTGAAGCTTAACCGACGACGAACTGGCTTTGTAAACAGCCCTCCACGTTTGGCTGACGGGGTGCTGTATTCTGGATCACAAACACTGGTTTTACTTTCACTTCCTTTTGGATTTAGACGACTTCCGGGTTTGGCCCTTTCCGGAGTCCGCGGAGCGCCGTCTGGACACAGATTCTTTTGTAGAGCGGATCTTCCGTCGTTATCTTCTCGTGGAGTTTCAGTTTGAATCCCACCCACACCCCCGAGGACAAAATAAGGCTCCCCACTCCGGCCAGGAAGGAGTTCTTGTTCCATTTTTTAAATGTTTAAATAAGTTATTAATCTAAAATGCGTTACTAACTGGCGTTAACTAGTTTAACCATTGGTTCAGGACTTGACGATGGCGTCGACGAAAACCCTTCTGTGTGAGCTTGAAGGCTTGAACACCATCACTTAAAAATACAATGCAGAAAATACAACTAAAAAGTTAGCAGATATTTTCGTTTTCAAAAAAAAAATCTCCACCGCGGTTTTTGCTTTGAAAACGCATTTTTTACGCAGCTTTGCGAAAAGCATGTTTGCATGTCAAAAAAGATGAATATCGAAATGTGCATGTAAAAACATTTTTTACAAGAAAAATGAATTTTTCCAATTTTTCCTATCCAAGCCGAGTAGGGGGCGGCTTGAGACGCCTGGAAACTTCCATTCACGAATCGTAACCCGAAAAAGGGAGAAAAAAGAGCTTTTGCTGTGTGTCTGATGTCTGAACGGAAATCGCTTTCGTTTTCTTTTGCCAAAAAGAAATAAAGTTTTCCAGTTTTTTTCTGTCCAATGCATTTTTCTATAGTTAATAGATGGCGTTTTGCTTACATTAAAATAATTTTCAGACCAATTTTCTCTGTTCTGCCCGATCCAACCCATCCACCACTAAAACCAGAGCTTTGTTTTGCATTTGGAATTCGGATGAGTCATTTTTTTGTCAATTTGATGAGGGAGCTGAGCTCAAACAGAGAAGTGATAAAATAAAATCGACCTAAAAAAATTGTCATTTTAAAGGAAAGACTGGGATTATTAAACTGACGTGAGGGTTCATACTTTCAACTTTTCCATTCGGATATCGTACTCGACCCACGCCAGCTCTCGTTTTCCTTGACAGTTCTCCACGCATTTTGCTTCTACGCATCCGAGCAGAAAAGTTACATTCGAGTTTTACGTGAAGAAAAGGAACAGAAAAAAACAAGCAGCGTTTTGTTTGTGTTTCATAAAAGTAAGGGTGAGCTGCTTGCATCACAAGGAAACATATTGTGACTGTCTCTAGGAAAAGGGGATACGTCGTTCGAAAAAGTAACCACGAGAAAAACGACTCTACAGTTTATTATATGTAAAAATTAGCGAGATTGGCGACTTAAAATTTTTGAAATGAAAAGGGATTTTTTTCTCGCGGTTTCCTGTTAGTGCTTTTAAAAGTTTTAAAATGAAAATACAATTTTTGCTATGTCACACAATGTCATATATGCAAGCTTTTCATTGTTTACAAGTTATCATATGGGCTCGCTCGACAATATATTTTAATTTTTTCAGTTTTCGAAAAAAACATTGACTGTGATTGGTCGATGAAAAATGTAAACAATTTTTGGGTCAGCCCTCTCGCTTATTTCTAGACCTAATCCACTGTAAATTCCTTCTTTTCTGAGAAATATGTCAAGTCGTGAAGGTGAAAATTGCGAGAAACAAAATTTGATACATACTTTTGCATTTAGGGCTTGACACATTTCTCAAAGGAAAACTAATTTGGAGTCGTTTTTTCCTTGGTTACTTTTTTGAACGAAATGTCCCCTTTTCCTAGAGAGAGTCACATATAATTTTTCTGCCTCGACTCAAGTTTCATTTCGGTTCAGTTTATCAATGTTAAAAAAAGAAGATAGTTGACGATTACAGGAACCCGATACAATCCCAATGGATCCTGTCAAGCTTTTAAAAAAATGTGCTACGTTGGTTTTATTTCAGTGTTTGTTTGTTACAAAAGTTACAAAAAAAAGTTTTCTTCTTGATCTTGATACGCTCCGAGCTTTGGCTGATTGAACGCGTGGTGATTTGTGTGAGTGATATTTTTTCATAGTTTTACATTTGTTAGCAAGAAAAGAAAATAATAATGTCATTGACGATGACAGGTTGATTGTGGTTTCTCTTTTCAAACGGAAGTTGATCGTTGTCAATTTACAGGCTGAAAAAATAAACTACACGTCTTGCTCGTCGCCTGAAGTTTCAAAAGAACCCTTACAGCGTTAAAAACTGAAACTGTGATTTAATTTTAAGGACTCATTAATAATTTTGATTTAAAAAAATAAACTTTTTTTCAAGCAAATTCTCAATCGGACATCCCCCGTTTTCCATCTCCCAATTCATAGCGTATCAATTTCACATTTTTACATAGCGCTTCATCCTTTTCCTTTGTTTTTAACAAGATATTTTGTTCCCCGGAAGAATTTCCATTTTCCGAGTAGAGCTTGATTCACCTCAATTTCCTTTTTCTCCTCATTCCTCCTGATGACAAGCCGGACTCTTGTAAACCCTTTACGAGCGAGAATGAAGCATTTCATAACATTTTTTTCGCACATCGACATTACAAAAAAATGCATCCTTAACGGCCTTCTTTCTTTCATATCCTACCTGAGTTTTAGCTGTTCACTGTTCACCCTCATTTTTTTCCTGTAAATGGTGCACCATGTATTAAATTGCATAAAAAATGCCGCATCGACTCTTGCGAAAAAAATAAAACATTCCCCGAGACCATTGACAGGATTTGAGTATGTTCTGACCGATAAGCTTTTCAGTGAAGACAGTACATTTCCGTCGCTATTCTTCGGCTTTCCCCATTAACTAAGCTGTTGGTCAGCGAAACGGGACTCCAAGCTAAAAGCTGTGCTCTTCTGAAGACGTTTCACAGTGAAGACAGTAGCTTTTTACGGTGAAACAAACAAGCAGGATAGCCCAGCGATTGGGTACTGTACATGAAATGTCTGCAGCGGAACCGGAACAGTCTCCACTCGACGACGCTCCCGCTCTGACTCGAGTCATTCGAGTAAGTTCCAACAAAACTCGAACTCGGCCCAGACTGAACAGCCCCATTCACGCGAAGCCAGCCTAGCTCTTGGGTGAAGAAGAATGCACAGCAAACCACCCAGAAAAAAACGCTTTTTGGCCATCATTTTACAACACTGCACAGGACAGACAAAAACCCCAAGTCCGTGCTGAAAAAGAAAAAAAAACTAAGAAAAACTCCTTAGTTTTTCTTCTTTTTTTAAATAAAAATATATAGTAATTAACCAAACAAAAAAAGAACTATTAGTTAACTCCTCCATACAAGTAACAAGATTAAACAAGACACAAGTTTAACTATTAAGGATTTAGTAATTATTACCAGAAAAAACAAAAGTTTTCTTCACATCCGAGAGAGAAAACGAAAAAATATAAAAATATAAAAAATTTAACCTCTCAGCCCACATCATTCTTAATTTTTTATAGAAGGAAAAAAAAGAAAACATCCAAATTTTTTTACTACTTTTTCTAAAACAGTCAAAAAAAATCTCTAGGTTTTCATTTTGCACAGGGAGAGAAACAAGAGACGACGAGAATATTAAAAATAGTTTAAAACGGTTATCGCTGGAGACGTCAAAACCGCTGCCGCTGGCAATCTAGTTGTGAACAAACAAAAATTGTAAGGAATCTCAAGAGCCGAACTTGACCGTCGGCTGACAACAATTTGGCGGAGGTGACGAAGCTCCAAGTGTGTGAGCTGCCCTTTGAACGATATCAACTTATCAACAAAACGTCTTTTTCTTCCGGGAGAAAATTTTGCAAGTGTCAAGTGAAGTTAAAAACGCACTGATAAGTCTCTTTTTTATAAAGTTAAAAAAAGGAAACAAGCAAAGTAAATAATAAATTGATAAGGCTGGTTTTAGTACTTTGTTTACTACTCACTAGTGTTTCTGTTTTTTTGTTTTTCGAGGATAAGACTAAAGATAATTTTTTTAAACAATACAAAAGATAGACTGTTAGTCTAGTTCAATTGAAAGTAACTCCAAGTTCTTCTGCAGACCTTTCGTGACGGAAAGTCAAGGGAAAGCCAATTCAGTTTGGATTTTTGTATTCTTCAGAGAAGTCCGGTCATCCCGTGCGAACTTACCGTGTAAGTATAATATACCTGTTTTGTATATGTTTTGTAATATAATTGTGATCAATGGGGATCTGCGAGAACTCACATGGATAAAATTTCAAATGGCGGTGTGGTGTGCGTTTGACCATTTACCGGGATTAAATTGGAGACGAAGTTGACGTTTATGCCGCTTTATTATTTGCAGTTATACGGGGGGTTCGTGTCGGGTGTTGTGTGCAGCAAAAAGTCTAAATGGTGACGGGTAGACAGGATGTCGGCAACTTCGGGGACTCAGGCGTCCACCAACAAAGGGGAAACCTCAACAAGCAAATCCTCCAAATCTGGATACGACCATTTAGATATTAACAAGCTTTACAAGGTAATCTCATTAGCTTGAGTGTGATGAGTTGACATGATGAGGAAATTTGTAAGGAGGGGAAGAGTGACGAGTCAATGAAAAATGACTGAAAATGAATGTGTGTTTGCAGGGAAAATCGACAGAACCGGTGGCAAAAACAGTAACTCAGAAACATGGCATGCAAGCACTGGGTAAAGCCCTTCCTGCACGTCGAGGGGGTAGTACTGTGGTGAAAGCGGAACCTACACCAGGACCCACAAACAACGGTAACAGCAGTAGCAACGACGTCATCAACTCATCCAACCAACAAGCACCTGCTAAACCAGTAGCACCACCACCTCACAATCTACCTCCGCATCCTCAACAGTATCCACATCATCCTCACCATTCCGGACCTCCAGGATGGCAGCAACAGCAGAACTCTTCTCAGAATTTTCCTCCTGTGGGAGCCTCATCAGTTGGACCGGGGAGTGGAGGGGGTCCGCCGAGACCACCTGGTCCACAATCTCCGCATCATCCTCCTCATCATCCTCTTCAGAGCAACAGAGATGTACCGAATGCTGCGAAAACAGGAGGCGGCGGGCCTATGCACGACAAAAATTGGAGTGGAGGAGCGCCTCACGAAAACAACAGTGGGGGTCCGCCAGGACGGGGCCCCCCTCCAGGCCAGCAGCAGAGAGCACAACAAGCTGCTGCGCAGGCGGCGCAGGAGTCGATGCAGAGATTTGCACAGGAATTCCCATCTCTAGATTCTGGTGGAGGCGACGGCTCCAAAGGGGGCAGTGCCAGTGCACAGGGGAAAAACCAGGACAATCAGTATGGACCAGGACCGATACTAAGGCCACAGAGTAAGGCCATCTTGTATTTTCTCGTCGTTTACAACAGTTTCAATACATGATGAACCGTTTTACATAGTTTACCGCTTTGATGACATTTAACTACCCACCTTAACTGATCACGCGCATATCACATGCAATTAATTCGGAACAGTCGAAAATATAGTGTATTCATTTCATATATTGTTAATGTATTTGAATCCTTGTGTTACAGCCGAAGGGAGCTGGACCCAGGGGGGAGGACGTGGAATGACACGACCACCCGGCCCTCCACCACCATCTTCAGCAGGAGGAGCTCCAGGTGCGTCATCCTCAAACCGGGATTTCGGTCCAGAACGTCCCAATATGGGAGGCCCAACACCCCCACCAATGTCTCTGGGCCAGGGAGGCCATCCACCTCCTCCATTAGGCGCCTTTCCCATGCAGTTCCCCCCACGTGCCCCATATGTGAGTTCCTTACGATGTTTTCATTAATTTAGCATAAAGCTTAGTCGCCATGTGGACATATCAGGGTAGTATAACTCAATCTTCAAGACTAATGTATCGATTTGCTTGCAGATGTATCCTAACGCGGGCCCTGGAGGGCCTGGTGGACCACCAGGTGGTCAAGGATTTTATCCTCCAGGACCTCGTTATGGAATGCCCATACCCCCTGGCGCACCTCCTCCATCCTCTAACCATCCTTCAGATGGTCCCCGAGAAGAGGGAGGACCCCCTCCCCGCCGTGCTGGTCGTGGTCCTCCTCCTGGTCAAATGCGTCCTGCATCCCATTTCGCAAGCAAGCCAATCATCAAGGCTGAGGAGTTGGAGAGAATGGATGAATTGGGGCAACAGGATGGAGGTTGGGCTACCGTACAGGATGATATTGACTACAATAAAAAGATAAGCTTTAGCGACGATGAAGGTCAACAAGGTGTTGGTGGCGATAAGGAAAACGGTCGCGGTAGACGTCTCCGAGAAGATGACCGCGGCGAAAACAGAACCCCCAGAGACACTAGAGACAGAGACTATCCTGACGAAATGAGGGATCGCTCTTCTCGACCCATGCGAATACTAGAAAGACCCCAGGCAAGTGACCCCAGAGATCAGAGAGACTCCAGAAACGAACGCGACGGAAGGGACAGATACGGGGAAGGCGATGGACCCTCCTCTGGAAGATATCAAAACGAGTACGACTCGAATGACCAGGACGACTGGAAACGAAAACCGGCATCTGGATTCGAAAGAGGTGATCGAGATGGTCGTGGACCTTTGTCTCAGCAGAATAGAGGAGGTCGAATGATTAATCGAGGACCTCCAAGGGAAGAGGAAGAATCTTGGAGGAGTGGAGGTAACAATAGGCCCAGTAACTTTGAAGATGATCCCCGAAAAAAGGACCGATCTGGAGGTCCTCCTAGCGGGGGAAGAGGAGACCGAGATGGTCGAGGTGTTGCCCCAGCAGAGCGTCCTTCTGAAAGGTCATCCGGTCAGGCGCTGAACGAAAGGAACACTGACATGCGAAGACCCCCACCAGAAAGAGAAAGAGGAGATGAACGAAGAGATCGTCCAGATGAGAGACGAGACAGAGGTGATGGACCTCAAAGGGGAAGTATTGGAGGTGGCTCTGGAGACTTTGGTCCTGCGAGTGGTCCATTCCAAAACAATTTACCCCCAAGGTTACAGCGCAGTTTTCCTCCCATTTTTAGCCAGCAGCAACAAGACCGTGTTGCAAACCAACGTAAAACGCCTAGTCCGGTACCCAGTGGTAATTGTACGTGTAAAAAACAAAACTTCATATATATATGAGTTGTATAGTTCGATATGATTGAGTTATAAAAATGACTGGTCTGGATTTTTCTGCAGCTTCGAATAAAGAACGAGACTACAGAGACCGGTCCGACCGTCCTGATCGTGATTGGGACCGGAACGAAAGAAATGAGAGAGACCGTGATCTCCAAAGGCCAACCCCAACCTACAAGATTTTGGAACGTAACCGTGGCGACTCAGAATCCAGCAAAGATAGCAGCAGTCACATTCATTCGCGAAACAACAGGCTTGAGCGTAACGACACCGACTCAGTACCCACCCGGTTGCATCGTGACGGGAAACATGATTCAAACAAACGGCTTTCTTCAGACAGTGGTCGGATGCTTTTGGATGAGGACTCCAAAATGTCTCCCAAGGATTTAGATTCAATGGATTCGTCATATGACAGCCTGCGAGGAGGCCAGAGTAAACAAGATATTATGGAAGTAAGCAAATCCTCAAGTTTTACACGACCTCCACGTGGTATGGGCTCGTGGGCCGATGAAGTCGATGATGAACAAGATTACAGCAGTAGTGATATAGACGCAGCAGGATCTCGGAAAGGAAGTTTGATCAGAGATCTTAAGAGAGGAGATCATCAAGTTCACCCAGTTGAGGAAAGACGTCCACCAACACGAGAAATGCCAAGACGGGTTATCATTCAGCAAACTAAAGTCGAAAACATGAAGAGCGATGTTCAGGAGGTACGAAAGGCTCCAGAACCTCAAGCTGTCCCTGAACCCAAACCAGAACCGGTGAAAATAGAAAAGCCTCCAATGGAAACAAACAAACCCAAGGGATTTCAATGGGGAGATAGAGCCAAGCCTCCTGGCACCGATTCGACCGGTCAGAACCAGGAAGGTAAAGACGCCCAGTCTGTGAACAAGGATTCTGGAGACAGGGACTCAAGTGAAAAAGAAAGCGTCAAATCGAGAGGCGACGACGAAGGTAAAGGCGGGAAAGAGGATGGATCGGGAAGCCAAAAGGACAGTAGGTACCCTGATTCTAGGTACGGAGGAGGAAGGTTTGATAAGGGAGGTCCCAGAGAACGGGACATGAGGGGTTCTCAAAACGATAGGCAGAAACCGAGAAGAATGGATAGTTATGAACAGAAAAGTCGCGATAATAGAACCCCAGACAGGGCAGACAGTGGTAGGAGTAGTCAGGAAAAGGAGAGAGAATCCAAAGGTATTGAAAAAAGCAAAAGCGGCGATAGACTCGATAAAGATAGAGACCAGAAAGAGAAGATTCCCGACAAGGAAGATTTTCGGGACGAAAGAAGGTCAGATGATTATGACCGAGGCAATAGAGGAGTTCGGGGTAAAGACAGAGGCGGCTATGGGGTTTATCAACCTCGGGGAGGAAGTCATGCCGATAGGGGTGGATGGGGACGAGATGATAAGGGGCGAAATGAGGGACGCCCAAGAGGCGGTGGTCGGCAGGGCTCCAGGGAATACTATGATAAGTCTAGTAGGCGAATGGACGAAAGAGGGGGAGGCGATAAGGAAGATAGTCACAGGGAAGATATGGATCGAAAGGAGAAGAAAGAGTCGGCCAGTGATCTGAGTAACAAAGGAAGCGTTGAAGATCTCGGAAGAGACAAAAGTAAAGGGTCTAGTAAAGAATCGGTGGATAAAGGGAAGAAAAGTCCGGGAACTCAACGCCGTAACAATAACGCGCGCGGCGGTGCTAGACTACAAGGCTATGGACCCCCCTCAGACAAAACACCGTTTAGTAGTGGTGGCCACAAAGATGGGGAGCAACAAGATGGAGGAAAAGCTTCAGAAGCTAGTGGCCAGCAGCAGAACAATAAACCTGCTCCAGTGCCCCTGATGGCTCTTGGGGACATTTCTCCACCTAATGTGCAGAACAAAGGAGGCCGGGGAAGCGGCGGAAGAGAAATGGAACGCGGTCGAGGTGGTCGGGGAATGCCTCCTAGAATGCAGCGGGATGAGTATCCGAGAGAAGGATTTAGGGGTAGTCAAGGCCAACGAGAGCAGGAAAGAAGTAAGGGAAGAGGAGGTGGGCGTGGAGGACAAGGAGACGCGAAACCTCTCATGAGCATCAACTCCAATGAAGTGGAAGGACAAAATGAATGGGAAAGTGAAAGCGGAGACAGTGGAGAGGACGACAGCAAACGATCAGGCACGCAGTCCATAGAAGGAACCGAGTGGCAGGTGAGAGAAACAATTTAATATTGTTACACCCATTTCTGTCTTATTCTCATAACTCTTTGCTTTACTAATCAACCTTCTTGCTTTTCAATCTCTCTGTTCGTCGTTGCATGATAGTGTGGTAAAATCGGCAAGAAGTTCTGCTACCTCCTCCACCACCAGGGGATCTTCTGGTGGAGGCGGACTTTCCTCCAAATCTTTTGCTAACACTTTTAATCATCATTCTTCTGATAACAACGCTAATCACACAAAATCGGCATCCCGATCTACGTCCAATTCTGCCATAACTAACTTTGAAATTGAATGTTACAGCGCTAGCCAGCAAGATTCCTCTGCTATTGATTCAAAGAAGAAACCTGCCCCACAGAAAACGTCCCAGCCGCCAGCAACAGATGCTTCCCAAAACAGTAACAAGAACAGTAACTCTGCAGGATCAAAGGATCGTCGTGTGAAGAATCCTCCCTACGACCCAAGACCGAATTCAAAGTCGAACACATGGGACAATAAAACGGCAGGGATAAAAGAGAACTCTTCACAGCAGCCTACGATTCCACCCAATAGTAGCACGCCCGCCCTTCAGGAAAGTAAAGAGGAAAAGACCTCTGTTAGCGCAACGACAGGTAATCCTAGTGTCGACAATGGGGGTCCTCTAAAAACTCTTATTTTTGAGAACACGAACTTCAAGACCATCAATAATAGCACCAGCGGCCCTAATGCTCCACCAAGCGGTAAAGCTGTCGGTGGAACTCGTACTGTAGCGGACGGAAAGAAAGAAGGCTCTGCAATTGGAGAACTTGGCGGGTTCTCCTTTGGGAAGGTAGACGATTCAGCCACAGGTATAGATTTTGGAAGTTTCAATGAGCCAGGTGCAGGAAACACAAGTGGTCCGACGACAACATCAAGTTCCACTTCACAAGCCCCCAAACCGATTGGCCAGCCGAGAGGAGGATTTTCCAATCACCAAGCAAGTCCCATTAGTCCTCAAGCTGATTTAACGGAGAAGTTGCAGGGGGTGAAGCGTATCTGGGATCACTCACCAGGACCAACAATGCCATCTGTCCAGGAGCAACAAGGAGGAGGCGGCGGTGGTGATCATCCAGACAACTCATTCCATGGAAGTTTCGGCAGTGACACATTCAAAGGTGAACAAGTAACGTCTAGAGATCAGTTTGGAGCACCTAGTGGTTACGCCCCTGGTACGAGCCCGGCGCTGTCTGCAATTTCGAAACCAGAAAGCAGCAGTAGTCCGACAGCTACGAATTTAAGACTACAAAAACCACCTCAACAACATGCAAGTGGATTCTGGAAGTGGTCCAGTTGGTGGATCGGGGGCGGGCCAAATAAGCAGTAGTCCCTTTGGAGGAGGATACACGATGCAGTCCCAGGGAAGTAATGCATTTGGAGGTATGCCGGCAGTACCTAGCCCTCCAAGCGTTATGGCTGCGTATGGTACAAACCAAACTCTTTCATGCTGCTGCCACAACAGGCCCTCACAGCGGTATTTACCAGACGTTTCCGAACGTGGACGCTCATCAGGTAATGAGTGCAGCAAGCCGTGGAGCTGGCGCTTATGGACAATTTGCCGCACATCCCAGTGCAGGCAACGGTCAATACGGATTGTTCCTTAGTACCCCTATGGAGTATTCCTCCATCACTTACCAACACCAGCATGGTCAAACGAGCGGAGGTGGGCAAGTTGGTGGCGGCGGTGGAGGATCAAGAATATCTCCCGGTCCCATGACCACCCAAGGAGGTGGTAACTCCGGAGTTATAATCTCCTCAGCAAACAGTTTGATGAATGCAATGAAGCCCCCATCACAGCAACCGAATCCAGGTCAAAGTCACTTAAATCCCATGAACCACAATCCTCAGCAAGGTTACTCTCAAATGGGTCACCATCACGTTCCTCCACATTCCCACCCTCAGGCACCGCCCCCACACCACTTGGGTCCTGTTGGACCAGCGAAGCCTCCCACAGGATACTCACAAGGTGGTGGTCAAGCCCAAGTATTCATTCCCTTCCACGATCCCCAACATCAGCAGGGTGTGATTAGCTTAGGAGGGCAGAATTTCCTCAGCTCTGCAATGAGCAGAGGCCCACCAGGTGGACCTCCACCGCCTCAAACCCCTCCCGTCCAGGCACTCCAAAACAGCAGCTACTACTCTGCTGGGAACTCGGCGAGTGGTTCAGCAGTGTTTCCAGGACAGGCAAGCAACCAGGCTGGGAGTCTGCAGCAGTTACATGTGGCCGTTGCCAGTCCCCAAGCCCTTCAGGGATACCACACGACGAGCCAACTAGGACTAGGGTATCCTGCACAGCTAAACACTCAAGGATATAACATGCAGGTAAATGGCTAACAAATTGTGTCAACAATTTACACATTTCGCGTACACCTCAGTTTCAAAATAGAACTCGGTGAATTAACTGTGACTTTATGATGATAGGCTGCAGCAAGTACCGTCTCAGCACTAAACCTGAACTCACAAATGATGCGTAATGCGGGCCCTCCCCAAAGCCACTCTGCTTACATGAAGCAGCAGCCGAACTTGGACTTGATTGGGGGCGGAGCTCAACTGAAACCCACTCATGACGCCCAGACTCTGATGAACCAGAGTACGTGGAACTACTCGATCAACCAAGCTTTCCATGCTGCACAGCAGCAACAAGCTGGCAAGGCGCCAGGTTCGAATCCAAACGACGGAAGAAATCAAGTAGTTGGTGGAGCCAATCCTATTGGAGGACAACGGAAGAACAACTTGGGTGGAGGTGGAGGACCTGGGCCTATGAAGTACATGTCCCAAGGACCTGGTGGTTACTCTGGACAGGTAATAATTACGAATTAAAATTTATTTGCATAGTTTTGTACCTACAGGATTCCTCAAGCTCACGTAGTATTTCCTTTGAAACAGGTCCAGCAATAGTAATTTTTCGACATCCCCTCCACACTAAATTGGACGAATTTGTGTTTTTGGATGTCCTCACTGAATTTCTTGGATGGACAACAACCCTGGTTTTTCTGTTTTATCATTACTCTAGTTATTATACTTTAATGTTGAACTTAGTCTCTTAATAAGGATAATTAATTATATACACACTATCTACTACACAACTTGTTAATCGTAAGTTTAAAATATAAAATGTACATTTAACTTTAGATCACTTAGCTTGTATGAATTTCACATTTTTCTCTCCAAGACTTGAAAATATTATAGCTGTTAGAGAAACTCGAGGAGGTGAAACTGTTAGCATGATGCGAATAACATTGACTCCCCTCTTTCCCCCGCAGAAACTCCTGGGGGAGCAGTAATCCTTTGTTTTGCTCTCCATAAAATGGAATCAAGCTTTTTAAACATTTTTTACTGAGCCCTTCGAAAATAAAAGAATAATAATATTTGTTTTCCCTGAATATGACTTTTCCGAGTAATCCATACCCCTGTGTAAGCCCCCGGGGGCGATGAAAAGGAACAATGTACACTAAAGCTTTACATGTTGAAGAGAAGAAAAACAAAGCATAAAAAAATGATGTACTATTTACTACTACTACACAACACACTTGAATTACAACAATTTTTTTTAAAACTTTCATGAACTTCATGAACATTTTTCTGTTCAGTCTTAATTTTGGGTTCAGCTTTGGAAAAAAAGCAAAGAACGAAAGTTAAAATTAAAAAACAATGTAGCTAAGAAGAAGTTTAAAAAGAGGAACAAGTTGGAAATGATGAATCACTGCTTGAAGATGACGTAGAACACATTGAGAAAGCATAAAAACATGGGAAAAAATGTTAAGAAAAACAAGATGGTCCTTTGTATTGTAATAAAAAGAAAAGTAATCAAAACTTATTGAAGAATTTAATTAATTAAAACGGAAAAATACGAATAAAAAAACTGAAAAAAATTAATGCTGGAATTTTAAAAGTTGTGGATGATGGGTCAACTCTTTTATTTTTGCATGGATTACATGAAATAACGATATTAAAAAATAAATTATTATCATATGAAGTGGGGATGCACGGAGCAACGTGCAGTCGCATAAAGTTGACATCGTTAGGATGACGAAATTAAAAGAAAGATTCACGTTTCAAATTTCAATCGCTTCAATTTTTCTTTTGCTTTTTATTTCGAATGTTTCCAAATGTATGTTTCCGTCTTACATTTTCATATTTTAGGCACAATAAAATGAGTCTTGGTGTTTATTTCTTCTTCTTCTATTACAATATACGATACCGGATAAATAATTAAATTAAATAATAATTATGCACTACTCAACGAGATACAAATTTTTTACTAACTAAAAAAAATCAAGTGTGTGTAAAGTCTACATCACAAAAACGTAAGTACTATAGCCTACTGAAAAATGATTCATCTTTTGTACACTTGCTTCTTTTGTCCCATACTTAAACATTTTTCATAGTATGGCTGTGAAAATAGTAAAAACATACATAAAATTCATATTCTTTCATTTAGAAATAATATATATTAGTTTGTTTTCTTTTTACAATAAAAAAAGGAACAAAAGGTGATAGAACATGTTTTGGTAATAACACTGCCCAACGAAACTGAACAACAATCATTAAAACTTTCCTGTCAACTGAGATTTTTTTTAAAAAAGGTTAAAAATGCGGGTCCTTAAAAATTAGGTATCACTAGATGATTTCTTTAAATATAAATTCCTTCCGCCCCTCGTGGTCCTGACGAGTTGAGCTGCTGCTGCTGCGTGCTGGGCATCGACTGGTGCTGGGAGTATTGGGGATGAATCTGCGAGTGGCTTTGGGGACTCAGGATGCCTCCAGCATCTGACCAGTCTGACGCTTGCGAATGGGGACTTGAGCTGGACCACTGGCCGGGACTTTCGGGCGATGGTGTGAGAAAGCTATCAGGCCCATGAAGAAGGTGTTGGGGAGGCGTGCTACCCTCTGAATGGTGTGAAGGTGGGGTAGGATATGTGAGACCTCCTCCGACCCACGTTTGTTGGGACTGGAGGGAACCACCATTGGTAGTTGGCACCTGTTGAGATCCAGCGGTGAAGTCGAAGCAACTGCTGGTCATTTGCATCTTTTGGTGAGTTGCTGCCCTCATGGCAGCCATGTGAGTTGGGCTGGTGGGGAGGGAGGGACGCTTCCCGGGAGAGGTTACTGTGGGCTGACTCTGCTGCTGTTGCTGCTGACTTTGGGGACTTCCTGCATAGCTCATTTGACCGGGACTGGACACTTGCCCATAATGTTGTTGAGATGCAGATGCTGGGGGACTTGGGTATGGACTGTTTTGCTGTGTGTACTGCTGCGCAGCTAATTGTTGTTGTTGTTGCTGCTGCTGCTGTTGAGATCCTTGATGGAGGGGACTGGAACCTCCTGTGGCACCATTGTTATAGTTACTATAGTGTAGATTATGAAAACTCATCGCTTTATTCTGGTAGCACTCTTCATAGCTTGGAGGTTGTTTCGTTGGCATTTGCAACGTGCCAAATCCACCGTTGTGAATGTGGCTCCGTACAGGATTCACTCCATGATGGCCGTCCACCAAATTGCTAAGATTAGGCTGGCTGATAGCCATCGAGTACATATTTGTCGTTTGCGTGTTTCCACCACACAGATTTGTTTGCTGCTGGAGCATATGGTGGTCGGGTGGACTCATTGTCAAACTGCCATCCATACTGAGCGGGCTCATTTCGTGATGACTTTGAGCGGACAAGAGACTGTCTGCGCTTTTCTTCTTTCTTTGCGCTGGACGCCTTGGTGCTTTTGGAGCAATGGCAGGAGGGGGGCCCTGTGGCTGCTGTTGTTGTTGCATGTGCGTCTGCATGTCACTCACGTCTTGGAGTGGCTTCACATCCCCGGGGCGCTGAGTTCTCTTTTTGGGCTTTGGTTGCAGGGGAGGGGGCTGATTCTGGTCGGGCGAGGTGGCCATGTTGCTTGCTGGGTACTGTTGTTGTGGTGGCTGCTGCACAATGATACTTTGATTTGGCATTGTTGACTGTGTCTGCTGCTGCTGGATTTGGTTACTTGGCCGGGGTACGTGTTCATCGAGAAGTTGGACTATGTCGTGGTGATACCGGGCTGCTGCGACGTCTCTTGGCAACTGGTCCATGTGATCAGCTATGTCGCGGTTGGCGCTGTGGTCGAGAAGAATCCTGCACGCCTGCAGACTTCCTTCTCTTGCAGCGAGGAAGAGAGGTGTTTCATCCTGTGACAAGAAAATTCAAAATTATAACTTGTCTTACTATAATTGATACGTTTGCTTAAGTAAAGATAGTTAGGGTTTGGAACGCTAGCTTACCCGATCGTCTTGAGCGTCTTTGTTTGCTCCACTGGCCAACAGCTTTTGGAGAGCATCCGTGTTGTTGACAGCCGCGGCCCAATGTAACGCTGTTTTTCCATTGTTATCCGCAGCGTTCACCTCCGCTTGACTTTGCATCAGCGCGTCCACCATACCTTCAACCGCTAACCGGGCTGCAAGGATTAATGGAGTTGTTCCATCGCGCATTTTGGCGTTGAGTTGAGTAACCCGATTCCTGAGCAAAATCTGGAAGACTCCCATGGCGTCTGCAGCAATGGCGGCGTGAAGTGGTGTGCGTCCTGTAAGATCTTGGGCGTTCGCATCAGCTCCAGCATCGAGCAATCTCTTGGCAGCATCTGCCCGTGCGTATCGTGCAGCCAAATGCAAACTCGTTTCGCCAGTTTTGTCCATTGTGGCATTGAGCTGGGCTCCTTGTGCCACCAGTCCAGCAATAACCTCAGTAGTTCCATCATCCTCTTCTTCGTCACCAGCANTCGCCAGTTTTGTCCATTGTGGCATTGAGCTGGGCTCCTTGTGCCACCAGTCCAGCAATAACCTCAGTAGTTCCATCATCCTCTTCTTCGTCACCAGCATCCAGGCCGCCTCCCTTCAAACTGGCAACCATGAGAGGTGTGAGCCCACATGGACCGCGAACATCCACATCAAAGTTGGTCTTTTGTGCTTCCGGTGGAGTGAGAGCGAGTATGTCGGGATGTCGAATGTCAGCAGCTTCAAGATGCTGATGGGTCCACGGTCTAGGGTCAATTTCGTCATAATCCGTGTACAAAGTATGATCTGAGGCGTAGCCTCCCTCGCTTCGCATTCTTTTACTGGGCGGTCGATCACTGTCATCAGAGTACTGACTAGTCACATCCGTGACCATTCCATCGTAGCCTAGGGCGCTGAAGCCACTGTTAGCAGAGTCCATGTCAAGATCTCCCATGTGACTTTTCACCCCCAAGTTTCTCATTTCCTGTCCGTCAGGTCCTCGTCGCCGCGATCGTCTATGATTTCCCCCGTGGGGAGTGTGTCGTAAAAATCCGTCTGGGAACCAAGTGATCCCGCGTGACTTCTTCCTCTGGTTTACCAAGACATTGAGCAAAAAGAAAACGGAGAGTACTCCTATGAAGCCGACAAGTACGAAAACCATCCACGAAGGATGTTCTTCTTCACCAGGAGGATGCCCATCGGGTAACCCTTGAACCCTCAAAATGTCAAAGTCAGTTGACAACGTGTGTTTCTGTGCTATTGCAGAAAAGTATTGGGCAGCTTCGTCTGCTGAGTTGAAGCATCCAGATCCATTCTGCTGTCCACATTTCCGATTGTCAATTTCCAAGAAAACCAAAACGCCCTTCTTGGTCGTCGGTTGAACAGTTTGGGGATCAGTGCCATTCCGGAGAATGCTGATAGGGTCAAGGTCCG